>JAVQJD010097351.1:0-14731 GCA_036023655.1 Nannoperca australis | reverse complement strand
CCCCCCCCCCCCCCCCCCCCCCCCCCCCCCAGAGGGGCTAGGCAAATAAGCCCAAAATGCAGGATAGATAACTTGAGGCTTTTCAGCTTTGTTCTCCTTCTCTACCTCTCGTTCACTCTTGTGGCTTGAGTTGTGACATGCAGCTTTGAAGAGAGATGCTTTGTGGCAGTCAAGAAGCCTGATGTTGCCATGATAGGCTTGCTGACTGTTTTGATGTTCATTGAATTCAGTTAATCAGATGCAAATTAAATAAATAGATATCCCGTGGAGCTTAATCATCTTATCCATCTCAGTCTCATTTGAATCCATATTTGCTCCAAAAACAAACATATCAATTATTTTATAATTATAATAAATATAACGTACTGTCAGTACTGGTAGTCATTTTGTTTTTTTAAAAGATTTTTTTTTGTCAAGTTATGACTTGCAGAGTTGTTTGGAAGCTCATCATACAAAGAAAACTGTGGTTTAGTGCTCAAGGGCAAAATTCCAACTCAGTCCAAAAGGGTGTAGACCCCCCCCCCCCCCCAGCTCCTAAACACTAAAGAGTCTTTGCTGCAAGTAAGAACTGATATTATTTCCTTTAAAGGGTTTGCTAGAGTTTTGGTGATCATTGTGTAGTCACACACAGCAAACTAAGGGATCTATGAAAGATTTGTATGATAATCATCAAAGGTCCACAGGTAGAATCAAGCCCAAGATATTAATGAGATGCATCTTAACCACTAGATCACCAGGACGCCCCCTCCTTCCCTTTTTATGCACGATTGTTGTTTGACTGAGTAATACCTGTTTTGTTATATTATTTGACCTGTTGAAATCTGAACCAGATGTAACAATGTTAACTTGGTATTAATAGAGCTGAAATATTTCCATATTTTCCCTTCTTTTGATGCTGGTTTCAAAGAGAGAGCTGCCAGTAAATGTGAGTCTCCCAATGTTGCTGTTGCCTTTGCACGGTGGCCTTCTATTCATTCTCATTATGTCCTGCTATAATGCCATCACACCACACTTCTTGCTATTTCTTATCAGCGATTCAGAATAGATCTAACAGCAGAGTGGTACTGAGTACTGGTATGTATGTGAAAAGAAGCTATTGTGTTTGAAATGTGTACTTTTAGGTGAAAATAGGTTCATGTATGTGGCAGTTCTATACATTTCAGTAAATATGCAGCCTGGTATTTAGTGGCAATGTGAAACCTCAGGAATTGTTTCTAATTGTGAATCTGGAAATGATGCTGAGCATTGTAAAGGCTTCCTCTCGAACAGACTCATGTTCATGGGAAAAACAAGGTCAGTTATCTTTTTTTAATGACTTCCCATTCTTTGTGGGATGTGTCTTTATTTACTTAAGAATTTGTATTTACTTAAGAATTGTGTGAGTTAGTTTGACACACTGCAAACAGTATAGGTACACAAACTACAGGGACATTCCCTGTGGAGGGAAACATGCAATTGACTTTGCACTGGAATGTCCCTGTTGTCCCTGTAGTTTGTGTGACCGAATGCTGAACCTATTTGTATAGGTTCAGCATTCGGTCACAGTGTACATTCAGCAGTTGTGACTGAGAGTATCTAATAGATAGAATAGATGAGTACTACACACTGTACACCCACAACTGCAGCCCCTGACATGGAGACAACTCTAGTTACGTTTGTGGACGACACCACCACCATATGTGATTAAAACTGCCCAGCAGATCACTGGTACCCATCTACTGAGCATCAGTGATATTGGTGAGGTGAGGTGTCTGCAGAGAGCCTGAAGGATACTGAAAGACAATACCGACCCCAGCCACAGCCTGTTCACTGTCTTCTGACCGTACCACCAGACCACAGGTTCCTCAGGCTGTGAGAGCCCTCAATTCATCCTTTTCACTTTACCATAAATAATGCTTTTTTGATGTATCTGTTTTCTTTTTGTGTAGCATTTGTTGTACAACCTTATGTTGTATAATGATAAATAAATGTGCCTTGATCTTTGAGCCCTTGAACTTGGACAGTGTGCAATGTCATACACTAGTTACCCCTAACTTTACAGTTGGTGTAAATTTTCCAATAAACTTTGGAAAATAATTGGATGTTATCCCCTTGAAACGGGAATAGAATAAAAGTGATAGGATGATAGCAAAATAAATTAGAAGTCTAATAGAGACTGGGAGAAATAAGAAGAGGTAAAGAAAAATAAGAGGAAATGGAAGACAAGGGTAGGATGAAATAAAGGACAGATTTTAACTGATAAAGTTGTAATTATGATTCAGTGCTTGGGCTGAAGTGATGATGCAGTTTGATGCAGGACTCATGAACTCATGATGTTCTGCTGTTAATAAAGCCTTAGAAAGCTCTGTAGGCCTGTTTAGACCCCAGTCTGTCAGTTATGGTTGTTATCTTATTTGATGAAATTATCGGCTGCTGAAAGTTTACGGCTGCCTAAAACTAACTCTGTGATTAGCAGCAGACACAACTCCTTAAATCCCCTCTGACTTTCAAGTCATTGCAGAGGAAATTATTAATATGCTGTTGGCATTGTCTAAATTGGTGCCATCACCTTGAGGATACATCTTTTAAAGCAGAAGAGATGGTGTCAACACAGCAGAGTAAAGTCACAGACAAACCTGAAAAACATGCACTGCTACATTCCTGCCATGCAGGCGGTGTAATTCTAGTCATTACTTTGTCACATCTTTCAAGTCATGTGGCTAAAGACTGTTTTTCTCCTTTGCACGTAAAAGCCTTGTCCCATTTCATTAAATGCACATTTGTATGCCTGTATAATCAGATTAAAGAGCAAGAACTAAAATGTGTAAAGTTCACAGCAATCATCAAAAACTGCATCTAGCTAACATTTTACTGTTTGCACTCTTACATTGTTTGTCCACCATGATGAGGATTCTAACATCTTTAATGTTTCACATTTGTTTGATTGAAGTAATAGTTTCACCTGTTGAATATATCTAAAATAATTAGATTTTTCAATGTTACAAGTTGTAACATTTCAAGCATTGTAATATAAGACCTTTACCTTTTAAAAAAGCACAAAGGCAAATACTCGCTTAGTTGAACTTCAGTTATAAGTAATGGTGTGAAGAGTGAGTATGATGTCACCCATTGTTTCCTTCTTGTGATTTTAAAGCCAGTAAATAAGGTTCATGACTGCTGCCTTGTCGTCATTGTTGGCAGAGCGAGGCAAAGGGAGTAGCCAATGCAGAGAGGAGGAAATATGAGTGGAGACTCAAGTAGGGTTGACCTTCAACACATGGAAAACTCAACCCAAAACAATCCCATATCATGCTCTCTTAATAGCAGGGTGGTTTTATAAAACCATATAAATGATATATTATAGAAAACAGGGAAGGTTATATATTCCTCTGAAAGAGAAAACCACACTCACACGTTTGTTTAGTTTTCCAGTCCATTATAGGTGAGCCAAAAATGCAATCAAACCTAGAGTTGCTTTAGAGATTTCCTCTTAAATATCAGTGTCTCACAAAGCGTTTGTACTCATTTGGCTCTTTTTAGAAAGCCTTTTCTTTGATTTTTGATAAATAACATCTTAATCCTTTTGATATTTACATAGTTCCCAGATAAGGCAAAGAAAGGCCTGTTCCCATGGGTTGATGGGATTCCTAGGGTGGATTTGTCATTTTTAGATAACCATCCACAGACCTGGTCATGATAAAGCGCCCATTCACAGCTCTGTTTAGCGTCTCTTTCCTCCATATCAGCCAAGCTTGGTGTGCCTGGGTATTTAGCTGCTGATGGACGTTTTTTTTTAAACTACTGACTGGAGAGCATCACTTGACAAGCCATGTCCAATAATAACCAATCTGATAAACATGGAGAGCTGCCACGAGTTGACTCTGTCTGTGTTTCTGATAATAGACCTCCGCTGAGGAGGCAATTGTGCAATTCACTTTCCTCAACTGGCAAGTGCACGTCTTATGCATGAACACTAACCGGCATAACAACAGGGCATCTGCTGAAGGTCAAAATTACTTCCTTGCTCTTAATTGCTGTATTCGCCTCTCAGACGGTCTCATGAGCTCAGAAAACAAAAGCTTGCAGTGCCCATTGTTTTTTGGAAAATTAGGAGGTTAGTAACTAATGAAAGGTTCTTCTGTGTCCATCTTCGATGACAAGCATAATGTTGCTCTGCAGACATGCTGGTGCCTCTGCAGCCTGCTGAAGCAACAGAGGGCATTTTCCCATATAGAATGAATTAGCCTCAATTCTCATGGGTACCTGCCTTTCCATCTCCACCTCCTACTAAAGCGCACCACATATAGGGGCACACAGAGGCCAAGTTGCAGCTGATCAGGAAGTTTATATGAAGTGTGCGCGTGTTTCACTTTAGATTAGATCACTAGTAGACCAGCAATAACATATGGTCTCCTGAGAGAGGCAGAAGGAAAAGTAACGGCTGAGGTTCTCAACACAGCATCAAAAAGAGATGGAGCTCTTTGTTCTTTCAAATGCACAGCAGGTTTTTTTTGCCTAAAGTGATCTGCTCTGAGTCAGACTGTGGCCACTGACGCGCACAAGTCATGTGGTTTCAGACGCTGAACTCTGTGAGTCGATAACGTCAGCACCAACAGAATCACTTCCCTATCGAATTTGTCTCCAAACAGTGGCTGAATAAGCAGCTGATATAATTTCCCCAAGATCACACTAAAATCACACTTTTTCCCTTGTTCACTGGAGGGTGAAAGTCACACGCAATAGATAAATAAAATGTGGGGGAAAGACAGCCGGAGGAGAAATACGATTGATTATAATGCAAATCAGACCAAATTGTGATGTTTATATAAAAACTTTTTTTAACATGTTATCCAATGTTTTTATATGAAACATGTCAATCAACCAACTCAGTCTCTTTGCCCGTTTGTCTCTTGTGTCCTGGTTGAAAGTGAAAAGTTATCTTTTGAGTGTGCTATACTGAGATACTGGTGCATGCATTTTCATTTATAAACCCCCAAATACTCTCTGAATCTTTTAATGCCCAGATGCTAAAATCACTCGACATGTTTTTGCTTCTGCTTTTTCAGCCCCACTAAAGGTAGAGACTGAAGGTTTCTGTTTGACCCTTTGTTTTATAAATGTCCTCCACCTCTCAGAGGGAGTTTCATTGTCTTCATCCTACATTTTGTTCTTGGGTCAATTGGTTTTTAATCACATTCACCTTTTGTTATGGCTTTACTTAAACCCCTTAGTCAATCTCTCTTTCTCTCTGTCATGGTTGAAATATAAATAGCCGACCCCCTCAGACCTCTGAGTGGTCTGCATTCCTCAGCAGATGCATGTGAGCAATAAGGAGAGAAGAGCATGAAAGGACAGTAAGTAGGTTTTTTCATAAATTGAGCAAAATAGACCCATACAATGCATTGTGTAGAGATGTGGTACTTAGTGTCTATGTCGATTTAGTCCCAGGTAGCATGGTAATGACAAAAGCAGCTGTCAGGAAGAGGTTTTTAAAGCCCCCCCCACTTAGAGGTACTTCAGAGGCACTTCAGAGGCAGTGGGAAGAGTTTGTTTGACCTCCATAACCTATCTTAGTCATTTGGACTCATGGCTGGAGGGAGAGAAAGACACAGAGAAACAGAGCTGTTTTGCTCCAGCCACCTGTTCAACATGTTATCTTCCAGCAATTTCTGTGTGTGTGTGTGTGTGTGTGTCTGTGTATACACGGTCTATATTTGCATACCCAGTGTTCTGCCTTTGCCAGCCAGGGCACCACACAACACCTTGTCAGCTCAGGCAGAATGGCAGAGGGCGGTTTTCCTCACTTTAACATTGTTTCTTTCCTCTGGCTGCAGAGATGGCAGGAGAGAAAATAGTGCCACACAAAAGGTTTTTTCTTCACTGAAGTCAAATTGAATTCACTGGTGTAAATATTTACTTGGGTGAAAGTAAATATGAAAATATTCTGGAAAATAAACCAGACAACATTGTATGTAATTTCTCAGATGGAATTGAAAAACAAGCAAAGGCAGGGCACATTGCATGAATAGTTTTGTATTTGAGAATTTTTCTGATATACTTACTGATATAAAGATAACTACATGTACAACACATTGCTAAAAGGCAAGAAGGCCAACAACATCAAATATGGAGAAAAGAAGTGCAAATATTTAATGACTCACTAGATGTTCTTCAGCACAACGAGTCTACAAACAAGGTAGATCTTATCACCAAGCCTGAAGACAATTAACATAAAGGTCTTAAAGCCAAGGCAAGGCTGACCAAGGTATATGTTATGTCCTTTGAGAATGCCAAGAGTTTTTTCAGCAGCAGCAGGTGTTTGTCGGAATGGAGGGAATCTGATCTGAAACAATAGTAGCCGATGGAGGAATGAAAACACTTGAAACATTCATGGCCTCCAGTCTTGTCGTCCCATTGCTTACAATCCTGGTATGTTGGGTCATTATGATTTGTAGCACAGGAGTGCTGGTTTTGTTTTGGTCCGCTGCTCTGCCTGGATGTCAAGAATCAAGTCAAGGCCATGTTCTCCGTGCATTCCTGTTCATGCCCATGGCACTTCTCACACCAACCTCTGGTTTTACATGTGATAAACAAAAGAGGTTTGTCAGTTTTTGAAGCACAGATAATGATGGCTTGCTGTATTTCGGCTATTTTATAATTAGGGTTTAAAAATACTTGTTTTGACATACTGACAACTTTGTTGTTTAACTATGCCTCTTCAAATGTATAAAACTCTGCAACTTTGATACATGGGCACAAGTAGTACATTTGAACATTTCAAGGACTTTGATTAGATGAGGAGACGTCCTGCATCTCCTTACTTACACACACCTTCTAACTGAAAAATGACTGAAATGTGTATGTGTCTATTCATGTACTGATATATGTGACAATGTAGTGTTTTCTATGCATGTCCAGGGGAGTGCTGCTAACTCAGCACTGTATGTGCCAATGCAGTGAGTCGGGTCTACTTTTCAGTACAGAAGGCCAGAGCAAACACAAAGAGTTCTGCCTTATCACTCTCTTCTCCCCACCTTGTCTGGCTGTCCAGCTGCCTCTGAACCTCACCAGACAAAGGCCTCATTGTTTTGAGCAGGACGTTTGATTTTGATTAATGGGGTTGAGGACAAGGCAGGTACTGAAGTGTGTGCATGTGTGTTTGTGCGTGTGCTAGCACATGCCAAAGAAGGGTATTAGAAACTGTCACTCAATTTGCTCCCAACTGTAAAGTTCTCAAACAGCAAGGCTAAGGATTAGGGCTGGATCAAAGCACTTATTCAGGCTTTAAAACGTGGTTTGAAATGGACAGGAGAGACGAAAGAGGAGGGTGGACTGAAGCAGGAGGGAGGGTAAAAGGCAGCCCGGTAATGAAAGGGCTGTGCTATGACACCTGCAGTGTTGGGAGAATCTTTCACAGTAGCTGCAGGTGGTGAGCTGTTCTCAAACAGCTTAATGCCCAGTCAGAATTCAGATAAAGTACATTAATCTGCAAGAGAAACAGTGTCTGTGTGTGAATGGTGAATAGTACATCTCTTTTTGTTACGGTTAGTTAAACAAAAAAGTTACCACATCCTACTTGGCACTGGCAACGTACAGATACGTGTGGTAACATAATTTTACAGTGATTGTTCACCCTCTCTCTCTTTGAAGATTTTTTTTTTTTTTTGCAGAAATATGGTGGGCATAACAAAGTCGATTGCATTATCTTTCAGGGCTTTACTACTATTAATTAGACGCGGTACTTACAGGGCATTATTAGAAATGATTACCACTAGGGCTGCACCTAACGATAATTTTTTTTATCGATGAATGCAACCATAGTTTTTCTATTAGTTGATCAATCTAATAACAAATTTATTGATTATTCTAAATATTTTTTTATTACTCGATTTCATATTTAACAATAATTTTTCTCTTTGATTAGGTGCAGACATTGCAATGCATCGACACATGTTATGCAAATAGACACGTATCGACCGATGAGTCGCCCCAGCCTTTAATTACCACACTATAAGCACTGAGGCTAAAGGTGCCTGCTCTGATTTTTTTTAATTAGAAACAAATGATTTTCTAAACATTTAGGGGCTTCTACCAAGCTGGGGCCCCATGAATCATCCAGGTCCCCCCCCAATGACGCCCCAAGACGGAAGCCTCGAAGACCTTATTCATATACAAAGTTGGGTTTGATCTTTTGGGATAAAAGAGTGCATTTCTGTTCAAGTCTTATTTTACCGGTACCTTCAGTAACAGAGTCAGGTATCATTAATTAGTCTCGTGTTTTTAAAGTATTAGGCTAACACTGTTCAAGCAGAGCTGTCTATCGGACTGATGACTTTGGTGCTGACAGCAGGCCTCACTCCAGTGTGAGTCAAAGTGTAGCCAAAAATAAAATTTGATCAATGACTGATGAAGCGGTGTGATGCTTGCTCACAATGTATTCGTTTTATTTACAGAAAATGTCTGATGAGTAAAGTAAACAATAGTTCCTTAATGGAGGTTAAGACATATTCTCCTGTCAGTAGGTGAGGACAGATAACTTAAAACATACCAAAAACATTCAAACAGCAAGCCCTGATAACAGTGCTCTCGTCACATATTTTGGAATACTATATGACCAAAAGGCCAAACAGTGCCTTAAAGCTGTGCACTGTACTCCTGTGTGGGGTTTGAGGAGCCTGCCTTTTATCTTGTCTTGTCTAAATCATCTACCATTATCTTAGCTTGTAAAATGGAGGTTGAACGCATGTGTGTGTATGTTGGAGGTGGGTGCTGCTGCACTCAGCCGCAGACTAACAACCAACTAACAACTGCTAATTAGACTGGTCTATAATGATCCAGCAGAAAGAGCTGCTCTACTCAGTGATGTGCCACTGATGGTCTATCATTTAGCTTAGCAAGAGATGGATGGAGGGAACAATTAAAAGGCAGGAAACCATTCATGATTGGTGAAAGCCAGTGATCTCTCCCTCCCCAAAGACTTGCCATTACAGCACCCTTTATCCCCTGGATGTTGTCGTCCCACCATCAACCCTCCCTATTGTGTTGAGTTAGCTCTGTTCTTGCATCACACTTCAAGCCTTTTAAGGGCTGTTGTATAAATGTCTTAAGTTTATGAGGCATAGTTCATTTTATAATTTCATGTAATGAATAAATGATTAATATACTGATGTAATGTTAAAAGATTAAAATTGAAATCTGATGTAATTAAATGGTTTGTTTATACAGCACAGGAATGTTAAACATGGAAATTGTAAATGACATACAGGGTTGTAGCCACTAGGGTATTAGTTTATTGTTTCTGTTCCAGAACTAATGGTCTGTGTTATGGCACTATATAAATGATATGACGCTATATAAATAAAATTGAATTGAAAAATTGAATTGTTAGCGGTTCCACTACGATACAATTCTAGAGGGATTTCTTTGATGGACTATGTACAGTCACACAAGAGCGGTGCGGAAAATTTGTTTTTTACTTTATTAATTTCCACATAAATGGCAGACACATGGAGCCAAAAAGATAATGTTCCACAAAACATAGCCTCAAATAAGCATTTTAAAATAAATACAATTATTAGGTCAATTACTTTCAACTTTGAAGAATTGGTGAATTGGAAATTGTAAGAAAAAATTGCTTTTAATAAAAAAAATAATTTAAACACATTTCAAACCAGATCTAGGCCTGGAAAATAGTGTTGTGAGATGAGGTTGAATTGTCTTCACTACAACGTAGGAGCTGCACCTATCCAACTAGCTAAACTCTTCCTTGCAAAAGGATGTCTAGAGTCATATTAAACTTTACTTGCTGTTCACTGCGACTCTTTACACCATCTTACACAGACACAGTGAAAACTAACACAGACAAAATACAAACAATCACCATTTTGTTGGCAACGCATGTTTTCCCCAATGTAAAGTTCAGGATGTAACGCCTTGGTAACATTAGCAAGCACTAGCTAGCTAGTTAGATGTTTGCTAAAAAACTTTACTTAGTTATCAATAGCATTAGCTAACATTGCTAAGTCCTGTCAATGCTGAACTACTAGCGACATATTATTCACATTTTATCAACCTTATCAACAAGTTAAAAGTATTCTTTCCTGTTAATAAGTGCATAATAAAATATAAAAATTTATAAAGCATTGTTCTGTCTTTAGATATGGTAGCTGCATGCTAATATAATGCACTTTTCTTTTTTTTTTACCTTATAGCAACAATGGCAGAGTAGGTTAAGTTATTAAGACTGGATAAATGAGTGTGTAATGCTATTATAAACAATTATAAGAAACTCATAAGGCTTTAATTAACGTTAAGCAGTCTTTGACAATTATTGACAAGTTTCTTACACGTGTCTATAAATCTCTTCTAATCTAGCAATAAATGTGTTTATGATGCTATTATTATCTGCTATTAACATACGTCTGCTTTTTTTTTGACATATTAATGTTAATAAGCATCTTATAAGGACTTACAAGGGCCTTATTGCCTATTAACTATAAATACAAATAAATGCAGATGAGTGATAATTCACATTTCACTATGTTTTTAGACATAATTCTAGAGCCACATAGAAACATTAGTCCACCTTGCATACGTGTTTAATTAGTGAAACAAAGAGCACAACTTGTCTTAAGCCAAACAGAAAAGGGAAATGTGATAAGTTTGTATAATGCACACACACAACCAGAAACACCAGAAATAGCTCTATCAAATGATTTAGTTTCATTTTCGTTCTCGGAGTACTCCTTCGAAAAGAAAGAGGTGCACTGCTTCCAGTGCAGCTGAACTTGTTCCAGGAATGAATGAATGTTATTACAAAGTACAAATACACATCAGTGAACTGTCACAAAATCAGATTTTCTGTGTTAAAATAGGAACATAGAGTACATGTGCACATTCAATGTCTTTCATTTCTACTGCATTTCCTGTATGGTCCATTCTCAGCTTAACTTTCAGTTATTTAAAACTTTCTTCAGTGTTCTTCAGAGCTTTTATTCTCAGAAAATTGAGTCCATGGTCAGTTAGGTTCAAACAGTAGCAGGCTAGGAAGCGTTGGAAAGTGCCTTTGGGTGTGTGTGGGACTGAATAGACATGGAGTAAGTAACAACCAGTAACAACGTCACCTGTAAATCTATGACAGCATTTTAAATAGATAAATGACATTGCTTGCAAAACGTTATATACATGTGTGCATGCGAAAGACAGAGCAGACAGGAATGCACTAAATGTCTGCCTAAATTAAACTTTGTCTGTTTCAAGGCATGCTGTTGGTCATAGGTAGTAATTTAAACTCTACCAGAGCCAGAGGAATCCACTGGGACTCACAAGGCCTGTTCTGACCTCCACACCACAAGTGACTGGCCATGTTCTTTTGCTTCTAATCCAGCTTGCAATGAGAAGTCATGCTGACCGTTAGCAGATTTTCTTTTCATACTGCATGTCATAAAACCTGAGCTGTTTTGCCAAAAGGCCCCTTATGGGTTTGTAGTGGGAAGTGCGAGAAGAGATTTGAATTATTAAAAGCTCATTTTGAGACTGTTTCTGCTCCTTTTTGTTCACATGCTAACTATAGGCTTTATTATACTTAATGTTCTCCTGTCAACAACATCACAAATGGTCTATTTGCCTTCATTTTTTATTTAGAATTTCTCAGTATGTGGTGATGGAGTTTAAAGGTTTTAGCTGTCAGTATTTGCATGTGAGACATGCCTAAACCAGCAAGCAGTTTCCATGTTTATAGCCTGTGCTGAAATGCAGTGAATTCTTTGTGAAATAGAGAAAAACAAGACATGTAAGGGTAAAGGGCAGATCGAAGAGTACAGGTGGTGGGGGGGCTTGTTTGGCCTCCAAACAAACTTAACTGAGCCTAGCCTTTAGATAGCTATCAGAATTCAGCATCTGCCACACACTTCTATTTTTAAATATGATTTCATTAGAGGTGTCAAAGCAAAGGTCACACCACAGCCTCTGCCGTTGTAGCTCTGTTACTCCACAGGTAGTGAAACAGACATGTGTTAATACCATGTAGGAGCTTGCAAAATAAGTAAAAATAGGATATATAAAATATAACCCTGGTTCCAACATCTTAGAAAAATATATTCAGCTATAGTGGATTTAGTGTTTTCATTGTTCATGTATATTCATGTATTCAAACATGCATGCATTTTTGTACTTCAACAAAATTTGGGATCAGCGTGACTGAGTTTTGAAGCTCTGTGTGTGGTTATTGGGGTAGGTCCACAATAGTGGTTTTACAGCTCCCACACAGAAACAGTCCACCAAAAACGTTATTCCTACGTTATTTCCAAAAACATAACTTTTTCGTGTGAATTTTTATCCTTGAAGTTAATCCTAAATACAAAGGGTGTGATCTGTTCTCTTTACTTTGAATTCAATATTTATGATTTATGTTGATGAGAGAACCAAAATGAGCACAACCCTAGTGTAGTAGTACAAAATATAATTTCATTGTAGGTACTGTTTGTGTCTGAAGGCAGATTGTATTATTGATTGTAAAATGTAGAATGCTGAGTAGACTAACATGCTGCTCTTTATTGTGCCCATTTACTTGAGGCTCTGTCATGATGATGATAAAGGGGATATTTGTGTTGAGCAGTTTTGCTGGACAATGGAGTCCTTAACATCATTACGTTTCATAGTTACACACTGATGTAACTATGTTGGTAGTGTACAAAATTGTGGATAAACTGTGGATTTGTTGCAGTGAGACAAACTAGCTTTCAGAGAAAACATTGTCCAAACAGTGTCCAAATGGACCTTCTGGTGTATCATGTAAGGCCTTATAAAAAATCATGGTTGGTAATGTGAAACTGTGTAGGAAGTATACATTGACATTTAAGTCCAGACTACCAACATAAATGTATTCTCTTTAGCTTCACCTCAGATTGATACAGATGGTGCTGCTGGCAGATATTGACACACTGATGTACGCATGGCCTCTGGATTGCTGTTTATACTAGCAGAAAATGATCTGTTAAGTGCCGGTAACCCAATCCATTACTGGCATTGACCCTAACAGCTTGGCTGCAGGCCTCCAGAGTATCGTTTTACACTGGGGTGAGGGACCCTGCAGATGGTACAGGACTGTCCTGTATAAGTGCTGACATTGTATCCATCATTTACGTCTGACAGTTATCCCAAATCCCTCAAGTGCGAGCATCTTGAGCAAAAAGAAACATAATCCAGAATGTAAAATTGGATTACAAATTAGTTTTTAGCTGTTAAATTCAGCTTTATTTTGCAAACATCATGACAGCCAAGACTGAAGATGTTTTCATTTCATACTGTCCATTTGACCTTAGTAAGAATAATTCATCTCAACCTCTCTTGCAGTGCATTTTATCAATATGCCACACTATGTTGCAGTAGTAGGGCTGGATTTGAATTATCAAAAGTAGTTCAAAGTAGAATGCTAAAAGGAGGATTTATTTGGAGGAGGGGATGATCTCCATTCAGAGTTAGCCTTACATTTACCAGAAAAGCTCAAGTTAAAATTTAAACTACAGGATCAAAACGTCTGTCCTGTCTGACACCGTGCTAATGTGCTGGAACCTGGCTTTAATCTGATCAATGGATCATGCTGGAGCGAATTACCATATGCTCACTTACATTTCCTGGCCCTGGCACATAGGCTTGTTTTCAATTACATTTCCCAAAGTAAGATCACAGCTTTCATTTGTATTTTTGGAGAGGAGGGCTGCATGGCTCCATCTTCACCAGGTGAGGACCATTATGTGTGACAGGAAGAAGTGCAAGAAGCTTATTTTCTCCACTTTGTTGATGGTAGGGTCAAGGGCTCAGACCAGTGAAGCTGAATTGTTCTCTCCTCTTCCACACTATTCTTTCCTGCTACAATTTGCCGTATAGTAATTTCTTATGTTTTTTACTCTGCCGTGCAGTACACATCAACCCTAAAATCAAAGATCCAAGTAGATTTAGACCTTGCTGCAGGTAAATGGGTTGTGGTCATTTAGTGAATGGTTTCATCCAAAGTTCCCCATTGTACCATATGTACACACACTGCATTCTTTTAGTAGGTAACTTTCCCTGGCAGATGTTGTGTGTACTCATTATATGATGCTGGGATAAACTGTGTCCACATCCTAATATACAGTAGAAGACTAGGTTTAAAGAAACCTGTCTTTTGGCTTTCTCTAATTGGGCCTTATGGATTTAAACTATAGAACATTGGCTGAGATAGCGATTTAAGGCACCAGTCTCCCTGATAATATGCTGGCATATTGGAAACGCACTGATGCTGTCGGCTCCAAAAGCACTGAAAAGGAGCAAGATAGAGAATATGGATCTAGGAAATGTATAGCTACAATTAATTAAGATTGATTGACAAGCCATACTTTAAAATGGCAGCAGACCTGTCAGGGTGCCCATGCTGACCTCTGTCCACCGTTGAAAGGGCCTACATTGGGCACATGAGCATCAGAACTGGACCACGGAGCAATGAAAGAAGGTGGCTTGGTCCGATGAATATTCCTTTACATCATGTGGATGGCTGGGTGCATGTGCGTCACTTACCTGGGGAAGACATGGCACCAGGATGCACTATGGGAAGAAGGCAAGCTGGCAGAGGAAGTCTGATGCTTTGTGCAATGTATTGCTGGGAAACCATGAGTCCTGCCATTCATGTGGATGTTACTTTGACACGTACCACCTACAAAAACATTGTTGCAGACCAAGTACACCTCTTCATGGTAACTGTATTCTCTAATGGCAG
>JAVQJD010097350.1:0-47273 GCA_036023655.1 Nannoperca australis | reverse complement strand
CACAAAGACCCAACGTTCCCACCATGAGCAAGCACTAGCCGACAACGGCAAGGAAAAACTCCCTTTTAACAGGTAGAAACCTCGAGCAGAACCAGGCTCTAGGTGGGCGCTCATCTGCCTCGACCGGTTGGGTTGAAAGAAAAGGGGGGGAGGGGGGGGGGCCTATCTGTTATCCCAAAGCCCATAGCACCGACATTACGTCACCTCAGTAGCTCTTTGTACTTAGTTTAGTTCCTTAAAACTTTTTTTTCAGGCGGTGACTCAAAAAAGTGCGACAATTTGTCTGGTCCGCTGCACGTCTGGTATGCAGGGTGGGACCGGTGGATCACTCCCACCATTCAGGAATTTGGGACGTTTCCTTCCATATAAGGAGTTTTTGATTTCAATCGAGACCTAAGGAAGGGAAGGGGAAAGGTGGAGCCTAGGATCGATTAACCAAGAGTATAACCAAAGAGTATACAGGAGAAGCAAGAGGAATCCTGTTTGCGTACTTCCGCAATTGCTAAAACGTATGCACACTTTTATATAGGGAGTGAATGGCTAGTTTTAACAACATTTGTGTATGCTTATAGAGCCTATAATACATGGTATAACTCTATAATGAAGATCCTCCCAGGCTGCACATGTCTACGGTTAAAGTATATAACTCTGTATATAGTGGCAGCATTTGTATCACATCCCTGAATTGGCACATCACAGCTGCTGCTTGATTATACATCCTCTGTCTGCATGGCATGTCCGTTGTGTGCTACAGGCATAAATTCACTTGTCACAAATAATATTACTGCAGTTCCTGTGTGTTGTTTAAAAAAAAAAACACATTTACATATTTTATTTATAGTCAATTAAAGTCTCTACAATTGTTATTGAATAAAATTAGGTTATATACTGTATGTGTTAATTATATTTTGTTGGGTAGAAAAAAAGTCTAATGTAAACATATTGTGTCTAAAATAATGAAAACAGCCTTCCTCTAATGTGTAAGTTTTTAATTGTAGAAGGTCACCGCCCCCAGGTTGCTAAAGCCCTAAAATAAACACAGAACAAATTAGGGACCCCTCTTTAGATTAGACCACTTTATGTTTCTTTTTCAGCATCTTTGTTGTTGTTGCTCCTATTTAATGAGCATGAGCTCAGACGATTTCCAAACTTTCGCGCCCCTGTAAAGCTGTAGCGAACTATCAGCAGTGACCTATCTTGACTCTTGAATCGACGCTCTTTGATAGAAACCGTGGGAGCGCTCTAATTGGTGGCGGTAAAAGAAAAAGGAAGTATTTACTTCACTCCGTTTTCATTGGAAGAGAAAGTCGAATATAATTTAGCGCAGTTTGTAGCTTCAAGTCAGTATATTTTTTAAACCCAAACAGAAAAAAATCACAGCTCTTTGACAATGGCTTTTACTAAGGGTCCTTCCTACGGACTATCTGCGGAAGTCAAAAACAAGGTATGTGTTCATATTTTCATACACCACATAAAGTGTATTGAACTTTTCTTCCCATCATCCTCTCATTGTGCTTCTCGGAGCGCGAGTCTGGCAGTCACCTGGCCTCCATTTTTGATATGCCTGCCCAGGTTAAAAGGTAGTCAGAGTTGGACGGGGGGGGAAGTGTCTTAAAAGTGTTTTTATTTTAAAGGTCCAACGTACTACAACGTAAGTTTTTTTTTTTCATTAAACTTTGTTCCGAGTGTGAATACTTTGCAAAGTACCGTTAAGCTATACGTCTTTGAGTTTTACACCTTTTGAAAAGCATAATATTGATGTTCCCATGCAGGAGACAAACTTAACAGCACACTATGGGCGTTGTCCCTCTTGGCAAAGAAATGTGTCGTTGTGGCAAAAATGTTATCCCCGTTTCCAGCAACTTCTATTCTCTGTCGTGTTACCCGGCGTTGTGACCCGCATTAGTAGGTAATGTAATTCCCCTATTAGTCCCCGGATTGGATGCCTGCCATCCTCGTTATAGCCATTCACTGTCTTTTTTTGTGTTTGTTGTTGCTTAGCAAGAAGAGTTGCCTGCTTTCCCCCTTGCGGTAACGTTTCGTGCTGCTTCTCTCTTGATTTACCTTCTCTCCACTTAAATCCTGTCGGATCAGTGCAGGGACGTTTTTGTTTTCTGCCTTCACTCTGCAAAATAAGTCTCTTTGTCGACTTTAGTCACACAAACCAGTCTCCAGACCGAGCCCAGTCTTTGTTGAGGTGTAACCTCACATGAGGAAAGCAGCACCTTGTTTATTTGGACCTGTCTGCGCAGATCTCTGCACATCCGGATCCACTTTAAATGCCAGAGCTGATGCTGGAGATTACTTCTCTGGCCACCTTACTACGTATGATCACAGCGAGCTGCATACACCTTGAGACCTTCCCCAGTGTAAATATGACCTAAATGGTGTAGATCTGTGTAACGCGGTTCATTCCTCTCATTACAAGGAATGCTTTTATCTTGGCCACCATTGTCTTGCCTGCTTTAGTAGAAATTACAGCTAATCTGCCATAGAGATCTAAACGTTTCGCTCACTCAGCCCTTTCACACATTCCTGCCAGTGTTTCTTTAAAAAACAGCTGAAGCTGAGTTAAGTTTAAAAAAAAAAAAAAAAAAAAAAGTTTAATCTGCATTCCTTGGCTTCGCCCTTTTATAGGAGAGAGAGGGTCATGTCCCCTCCCAAAATCTCTACAGAACAACATGTGCTGGACGCAAAGAAAACATGTAGATTTCCCTCTATGTTGCCACTCATGTCCTGGGGGGGGGGGGTGAAAGAGATGCTGGCTTGATTGGTATTTCCTGCCATCAGTGACGTTGCCCCCTCCGTGAAATGTGAGGCATTTAAGGATTTCTCCTCCTCTAGCCACCCCCTTTTTTTATTTTTTATTATCAAGTTTAGCTTGAAACTCAAAGATTTAGAAAATCTGTGCCGGCAAGAATCTCAGATGCTTAGGCTGTGAACATAAATTACACTGCTGCAATAAGCAGCATTTTTGAGTGTCACTAATCTCTGTATTCATTCATTCATTGGAGCTTCAGTCAGCTCTTTTACCCGAACACCGTGGGGTGAAATCCTTGCGTTTAGCTTGTCTCTGTGAATTACATCTATAGGACTGTTTTTGTGGGCAATATAAAATAGCCAGTGTTTATTATTTTTATATGGGGATAACTGAATGAAGCAAATGTAATTAGAAGACAGACATTCCTAAAGAGCGCAACCAGCTGTGAGGCGAGTGCGGCCAACTTCTATGAATATAGTAGGTGAAGCTCCTGCACTCCAGCTTCTCATTGCCCTTGGTACAGAGAGAGACATTGTTAGCTGCTTGTGCGTTTTCACCGAAACGTAATCAACACCTGGTCTTTTACTGGAAGAGAAGAAATCCATACCTGTTTCAGGCTTAACTCTTGTTTATGTGGCCACAATGCTCTCTGTGAACGGCCTCTTTCAGAGTGTTTCTCACTTCTGTCATCGATCAGAATCGAGGTCTTCAACAGCGACACCCTCGCTAGAAAGTCGGTCTTTGTGCCACTAAAACTCTCCCTCCCCTTTTCAACAACTGCCTTCCTGTGTTTGAGGGGAGAATTTAGTAGTTCACCAAACAGGATATGCGTGTGTGTGTGTGTGTGTGTGTGTGTGTGTGTGTGCGCGCGCGCGCGTGTGAGAGAGGTCATGTCAAAGCCACCTTTATTTATGAAGGCTAAAAAAAGACAAAATCCCTTCTGTAGACACAGCAAAGTGAAAATCAGAGGTGACCACGATTACACGCAGTCATCATAAACGTTCAAGGACAAATGTCAGCACATTCATTATGTGATGTCTATGAACACCCACAGTTCTGTTATTGTTCCAGATGCAGCTCAGTTATCGGTCTATGAAATTCTTATAAATCTTAAGGTGTGTGTGTGTGAGGTCACTGGGGTCAGTAAGATCATTTTTCACCAGGCAACAAACTCTATGAATGCATTGACTGTTTAACAAATCCCCTCCTGGCTGCTGTTGCTGCTAGTGGAACACGTGTGACCCTCTTGACCTCTCTGTCCAACCAGATTGCACAGAAGTACGACTCTCAGAAAGAAGAGGAGCTGAGAGTCTGGATCGAAGACATCACTGGTGCTACCATCGGCCCCGACTTCCAGAAAGGCCTGAAGAGTGGAGTCATCCTGTGCGAGTAAGCAGAGATCACAGGTCACAATGCGCCACGAGGGCCTCGATCATCCGGTTTCATTATGTTGAGTGGTCTTGGAAAACTTTTCCTCTTTTTTTCTCTCTGCTCCCCTTCCAGACTCATCAACAAACTCGCCCCAAATTCAGTGAAAAAGGTCAACCAGTCGACGCTGAACTGGCATCAGGTGAGTTAGTTGATGACACATGCTTTTTAGCCAAGTGAAGGTGCGGCAACATGAGTGTATCTTGGTTTCATTGGCACTAGTGATGACGTTTGCAGTTAGAGACTTGCTCTTGCACATAGTTTAACAAATCGTTCCCTGCGCTGCCGTTCTGTGCTTCTTCTCGGTTCACTGAATCATGCTAGGTCATGGTTCTGCTTGCATGGCTGGCACTGTTGCAAGCTTCTTCTGCTTTTACAGCCACTGCTCAAAGCTTCTTCTGAAACTGGTTTCTTTACTGAGGTGTAACCAGTCACAGTAAACACACTCCCTCATCTGAGCCAGGCTCAATGTTGCAAACAGTCTTTTTATTTGTTTCTTACAGCTATAGACTTAATAGATGGAATGCAAACAGGAATACTCGCTCCTCAGTCATTATAAATACCACACTTTTTTTAAATTTTTTAATTGGTTACAGCTGGAGAACCTGACGAACTTCATCAAAGCAACCACAGGTTACGGCCTGAAGCCTCATGATATCTTCGAAGCCAACGACCTGTTTGAGAACGGCAACATGACGCAGGTCCAGACGACTCTCCTGGCACTCGCTAGCATGGTGAGTCTTAACAATCCCACACTGGCACAGGGAGCGTTGTGATCGTCATGTCTGACTTAGAAGTTTAAATTAGTATTGTGGTGTGTGATTGACAACCGTCTGCACTGTTTGTTTTTCTCCCTCTCTCTCAGGCAAAGACCAAGGGCTGCCAGTCACGGGTCGACATTGGTGTGAAGTACGCTGACAAGCAGGAGAGGATGTTTGATGAGGAGAAGATGAAGGCTGGGCAGTGCGTCATCGGCCTACAGGTATAGTTTTTATTTTGGAGCGCTGGGCCAGCAGCAGTTCAGTTTTTAGATCTGCAACTGTAATCTGTCCACTTAAATTTCCTGTCACATTCCTTCATTTGAACCACTTCTCATTTATTTGTAAAGTTGGACAATTTCCCTTTTATTTCCGGTCGGTATATCAGATAAGTTTGTGTTGGTACAGGTCTGACAGCGATACTCGAGGCTTTCCCAAGTTGTCAATAAAGGAAATGCATATTTGTCGTGACTGTGAAACATCACTCCAGTTTATTAACTTGGTATTTCTGGCTGGCTCTGATGGACATGAGGCACTTCACATCCTCGGGGAGCTGAGCTCGATACTGCACGCCGCGAAACTGTTGCAAAACCAGACTGTCATGATCTCGTGTCAAACACAGCATACCTTTTTTAGTAGAAGAGCTGCTCATTGTTCTCGCTGCCTCTGTTTTTGTTATTGTTTCCATCACAAAGTAAGATGTCCTGTAGCAATGCAGGCTACCTAAACAGTGAGGAGAACTCGCAGTACGACTTACTGCTTACGTTGTAATCAAAAGACGATCAGCTGACTGAAACATTCAAGTTTGTTTGCCGAGTGTCATAAACATCACTCACATTCTTGTCTTGCAGTGATGTTATGCAGCAATTTTTCATTGTTGTTGTATTAGTGCAGCCATTTATTGTTTGTCTTTTTAGATGGGGACCAACAAGTGTGCCAGTCAGGCAGGTATGAATGCATATGGCACCAGGAGGCACTTATATGACCCCAAAGTTCAAATCCAGCCCCCCATGGACAACACAACCATCAGTCTGCAAATGGGAACCAACAAGGGGGCGAGCCAGGTACTGCAACACATACTTAACCTTTCATAGATCCAGTGTTCTAGAACTGGAGCATCAGGGCATCACTTATTCCTGGTACTTCCACAGCTGTAAACTAGTGTCATGTTTAGACTTGTAGAAGGCTGTAAACTGCTGGATTGTCTCCACCAAAGAAAGACGAGCACTTTAGCAAACACCAGCTCAGTGAAATCAGCACTTTTTAAAATAATTTTTATGCCTAAACAGGGACAACGGTTGCATAAATGTTATAACATCATTAAATGCTAAAAGTACATTAAGTTAGATTTTTCTTTTTCCCTCTGTCTGTATTACAGGCTGGGATGACTGCTCCAGGGACAAGGCGTGCCATTTACGACCAGAAGCTGGGCACAGACAAGTGTGACAACAGCACCATGTCTCTACAGATGGGCTTCAGCCAGGGAGCCAACCAGAGCGGCCAGAACTTTGGCCTGGGACGGCAGATCTACGACGCCAAGTACTGCCCTAAAGCCGGAGAGGTTCCAGATGATCAAAACGGGGCAGCCGTCGCCCGCGACTTCATCCCAGACTACCAAGACGAGGGTTACCAAGGTTACCACGAGGAAGAGCAGGTGTACCAAGATGAAGGGACGGATTACTAGAAGGAAGGAGCTGCGGAAGGGAAAGGGAGGTTGTATAAAGGAGACCTCATTTGCAAGAGAACCTCAAGGCAGGCTGGCGATTTTTTCAACAAAAAAAAAAAAAAGAATTATCCACAGGATGTTGCACCATTTTTTGGGACATCCTTTTTAGTGTTGTATGAAAATTGTTTTCTTACCCTTATTTGTGCAAATCCAATGTTACACATATCATGATGAACTGTATTTCTGTGCTGATATTTTTTTTAAATATATATTTAAAGTGACCACAAAAGCCTGTCTTTTTGGCTTGGCTAGTTTTTTAACCCAGGGATTGTTTTTTAAGTGCCAAAGCCCAACCATTTTTTCCCCCCAGTATTTTTGCTGAGTCATTAGTTGCATTAAAGGATATTCCTAGATTTTTGTAAGGGCAACCTGAAAATAAAAGTGAAACATTAGGGAGTTAAAAAAAAAAAAAGTACACTTTTTGAACAAAATATCCATGCTTGTTTTTTTTCTGTAATGGCTGTATCTGTGCAAACGACATAATTCCTGTGAATGAGAATGTTTTTGTTACTACTTCAGTGTCTTCATTCAGTATTGGGTTGTTCAGGCAGATGATACAAATGGATTTTTCTTTTTTTTTGAAAAGAACAAACTAGACGTACCTTCTTTATATTCTCTCTCATAATTTTCTTTCCTTTTTCTTTTAATGGAGAAAATGTTTCCCTTTGTTTGCATAAACGGTCCAACTGGAGTCAAGTTTGTTTTCTTTGGCTTGAAGACGGTGGGGGAGGATAAAATAATACTCAAGTGAAGTTATGAACATTCCAAGCAAGAATACTGGATTCTTATGTCGGTGAATAATGTTTAAGTGAATCATTCTGAAATATCGGTTGATTTGCAAACCAATCAATACTTTTATATTTGATCATTATTTATGAATTTTTTTTTTTTTTTTTTTTTTGTGATTTAAATGGGGATTATTTTTTACCTTGACTCTGAATAACTTTTTGTATTAGACTATGCTTCTTCTGGAATTATCTTTGTGCCAATGGAAAAAGAAATGTTTGAGTGTTTTTGTGAATACGATGTAATAAATGTGTATTCATTACCATGTGTTGATTTGTTTTGTAAAGAGGCTAATGCAATGTCTGGCACAAAGTACAGGCTGGTGATTGATTGATTTACTTAATCTGCAGTAGTGTAGCATTGTTTAGGTGTCGACTAATGAACCTAACGTAATGTAAGGAAGCACATGAGAAGGAAAAAAAAGCTGTTGAGATTACACACCAGTTGATCAGAGATAACTGTTGAAACAGGAACCTGTTATGAAACACTAGCTTAGTATAGTCCTCAAGTTTGACTATTTCTACATTACTGCAAAAAAGTCTTCCTTCAAAACAGACTATGTCTACAAAGGGTTTGTTAAAATGTTTTCTCACTTACATGTAGACAGCTGTGCTTTTTAATTGTCCAGAATTTGAGATATGTATCTAAATGGAATTTAGTTTATTACTCAGAACATGGAACATTTACATAAAAAAGAATTCAACAGATATTTTAAGAAACAACGAATGAAATGTTCATTGTTTTCATACAGCTATAACTAACACAAACATGTATTAACCTAGGTAAATAAAACCAAAACTAGTTGAATGACTGAGGAAGTGAGAACGTGTGTTTTTGTAATTGGGTGAGCGTGAACTACCCCTTAAAGTTTCTATAGGACCCAAGAGGTGGAAAAAATGTTTTCAGCTTTATTCTGATTCATATAGCTCAAGGTGAAGTTGCAGTGGATAAATGCTATAAAGCACAGGGTGAAGTTTCAAAAACCATTACTTAAGTAATATATAAAGTACCCCATAACAAATAAAAGACCAGCTTTCAAATGTTAACCACATGTTCCAGAAACTACCTGGATATCCCAAAATATTCTCAAATGAAATGAGTTTTATGAGTCAAAATTGATCAAACTTGTAAGGGCTGGTGATGAATAACAAGTGCTATAAGTAAGTACATCGCTGCCAATGGCAGACTCGAAAAGAGCATTCAATCTAGGAACAGGTTTTCTCTGTACATTCTCAAATACAATACATTTAAAGTAAAAATACAATTCCAATATCATAACGTACAATATGCTATACTTTGTAGAAAGTAACATCATTTAAGTGCTGTTGTATTCCCGGAACAAATGAGTCTTTAGTCTTTTCTTAAAAAGTGGCCAGACAGGTTGTTTCTCTGATGGATTTGGGGAGATGGTTCCACCACTGGGGAGCCAGACAGGAGAAAAGTCTGTTGACACAGACATTGGATATTAAAAGTACAGTGCGTATCTAAAATGTACTGATGTCTCTCACAATGGAAATAATAAGGTCCCAGGGACACGATGGAAAGAATATTGACATTGTACAGAAAATTGAGTTACTGTACAACAGCACCACCTGCTGTTCACGGTGAGGACGAACGCCGGATGACAAACCACCGGATGTTTGTCTAAAGTCGCGCGATATCAGGCCCAACGAGACTTCTGGCCTTTCTTTTCCCCGGAACATCAGGCAAGATGGTAGGTGTTCAACCGATCATGAAGCTCGCCAAAATATAATCTATATGCATCTGACCTGTATAGTAACTGTTTATGATGGCGGGCTATGTCATCCGACAGTTACACACATTCGCTGACCATTCACTATAAAATCGTTGCTCAGAATGTCAGATAAATATGTGTTTGTAGGCTCTGTGTGAGCCTGAGCTATGGCCGCTTGTGGCTAAGCTAACCCGGTGGTTAAATGTAGTCCGCAGCAGAAACTAACTATGACCGCTCCTTTTAATGTCATTGTTGTCTCGAGAGAGGGCTTACGACGCTGATTTGTAGAGGGTTACCAGTGACAGAATTATGTTTTTGATGAAGCATTTGTGCGACAGTGTACTTACTGTCTGTTAATGCTACACACTGACCCGGGATGATGCCTCTCTCATTTAGGCGGATACCGAGATCAAGAAGAAGCGTACCTTCAGGAAGTTCACCTACAGAGGTGTGGACCTGGACCAGCTTCTGGACATGTCCTAGTAAGTGAAACTACAGCGGTTGAGCAGCTCATGCTATACGGTGAAGCTGGACCTAGTGTACTGCTCTTTTTTGGATTTCAAATTGACATCCTGCTTACCAAACATTGTGTAAATCCTAGCATTCCTTCGATCAATATTCCACTAAAAGATGCTTTGCTCCAATATAATTGTTACTTTACAATCCATTACACTGGATGATGCTCAAGTTCGGAGGTCAAAGTCTGACAAAGCTATAGCTGATTGGACATTGCATTGAAACAGTAAGAGCAATTGCACAGGCTCCAGTAAAAGTGAACATGACATGACCAAATCAATGAAACTGTGACTGGGCTGTACTACTCTGCATTTTACCAAAAAATGACAATGCACTGACATCACTGTCCTCTTCTCCTTCTGTAGTGAGCAGCTGATGCAGCTGTACTGTGCCCGCCAGAGGAGGAGGCTGAACCGTGGCCTGCGCCGCAAGCAGCAGTCCCTCCTGAAGCGCCTGCGCAAGGCAAAGAAAGAGGCTCCCCCCATGGAGAAACCAGAGGTGGTGAAGACCCACCTGAGGGACATGGTCATCCTGCCTGAGATGGTCGGGTCCATGGTTGGAGTGTACAACGGCAAGACTTTCAACCAGGTTGAAATCAAGGTAAGGTGTTATTGGTCATGTGGGTTGGAAGGGCGTGTGTGCATTTTTGAAACCCCAGCTCTCTTGTACCTCCTATGTTACTTTGGTCCCTTTGACGTTGGGGGCTAATGTAGAACATCATGGGCATGAATTTCTAACAAAATAAAACTAAAGTCAAATCTACATTTTCAAGCAGTTTGCCATAATTCCATGTAATTCTGGGTCTATGTCCAGTTAAAGACATTATCTCCCATTAATTCATGTCAGGCCAGTAGGCACAAAGTTGGAGCTTTGAAAGCCTTTTTTATCTTGGTGTGAAAGACTTTGACTGAGCATCGGTATAATGATGGAGAATTGGGGCCATTTGATGGACCAAGTAACATCTTAAGATAAATCTACATATTGGGGAAACGGATTCACATACAGCACCAATGAGACAAATGTGAAAGAATTGTTGTAAAATTCATCAAGTAGAATTGGCTCTAAAAAGGAATTCCAAGTCCTTCCCTCCAACGTGCTTCTATGCCTTTAGCATACCTGTGTGTATGATTTTGTTCTGCAGATTTTCACAATTACCTACTAGTGTGTGTGGATGGATGGATATTATACCTAATAATGTAATATCTGCTCTACACAGAAGAAAATGTGGAACTCAATGGCCTGAAACCCCAACCAAAGACTTGCAGTATGCAAAATGTGTAGGATGTTTAAAATATAACTGTTGCTGACGGTAGTACTGATAAAACATTGTAGGCAGGACCAGACAATCTAATGTCAAATTAGTGTTGGCAACTTGACACCACTATCAGAGTACACTGAACCAAAGCTCCACCTATCAAATGCACTGGTTAAAGCTCTTACCTTCTAGTTATTCACCATTTGATGGCCTCCTAAAGTGTCTAGTTTGCAGTCAGTCTTGTTCAGGGTACGATTGCCAGCTATGTAGCTATAAGCGTATCTAAGGAATTTGCGTAGTTCCTAACATGTTTCCTTTCTCCACAGCCTGAGATGTGCGGTCACTACCTGGGCGAGTTCTCCATCACCTACAAGCCAGTCAAGCATGGTCGCCCTGGTATTGGAGCTACACATTCTTCTCGTTTCATCCCTCTGAAGTAGAATGGCTGCGTTGTTTGTATAAATAAAAAAACTGGTTGCTCCACAAAACTTGTCTGCTTGGCTTTTTTTCAGCATAATGTTCCATAATGAAAATGAATTGCTCACGTACAGGGCATAATCTTAAAGCTTGAGCTTTTGACCTTTTTTGAGGCCTTGATAAATGATATGGGTGGCTTTGAGAACCGTATAAAAATAAAAAACTTTGTTTTGCCTTTGGTAATGTCAGTGATAAGTACTATAAAATGAGAAATGTTCAGTAAATATTATTTCACCTCACTATGCCACATCAACGGAGACTAAATTCATTTTTGTTACAAAGACTAAAACCTTGTGGTACAAAAGCATCCCACTGGATTGAACACATTGGTTTAATTGGAAAATACAGAAAATCTAGGGTGATTTTTGGGTAAATGTCTCGTTTCTTTTTTTCTGGAGTTTCTTAATTTAAAATCTGGATTAAGTTTCACATTTCATTTAGATGGCACAAGATGTGTAGTGCGTTGGAAATTGTTTATTCTAAATATATGACATGAGTCAATCTCCGGAAAATGAACCTCGCTGCGCAGCACTGACCGTTGCTGACGATTCCTCGGAGCGGCAGTGCAGCCTTGAAAAAATCCCGGCGTGTACTCCACCAGGGCGAAGGTTCCTCTTTATGATCTGAAAGCCAGCTACATTTTTTGTGTGGCCTCTCTGGGCCATGGATACAACCTTTAGCAGTTGCACAATCTGTTTATTGACACCAAGATAATTAAGCCTAGAACTTGGTTAAAGAAACAGTGGCCAAATTGGTAAGTATTCCCTTTAATTTCAGCTTGTTTTGCAGGGCCGGTCGTCTAAACGTCTGTTTTTACAGAAATACCAACAACCGCTAGATAGCGGCTAGCTTGCTTCTAGCTAGGTAGCTAGCTACCGTTAGTTAGCTTCAGAGCGAAAATGACAGAAGAGAGCTGTCATGTCAAAATGTAGCTAAGCAATATTTTTTATACATAGACACGGTTTGATAACGGCCATTTTACAACAGCATGGGGAGTCGTCACTTGTCAAAATGTAACTACCGTTAGAGCCGTTTAAAATGTTAATACAAATTAATTTGCCGGTGTTTTCCCCAGTGAGACTGAGTAGATGAAATCCGAGAACAAAGATCTATTGTAGGCTAACCAACTGTGACCGTTAACGGTACCGGTATTTTAAAATTTCACCCGACTTGTTACCCACTCTTAAAATTAACTTGCTATTAAGTAACCCGCTGAGCCTAATGGGGCCTTTCCATGTATGTTATAACGTTACAAGATACAGTGTAATTCTTTCCATTTTAACATGTTTTACATAACACCGAGGCCAAGTTTAATGTTCAGGTAGTTTTTTTTGCAGAATACAGCCAGTAGTATAGACCCACTTCCTCTTGGACAAGCACGTAAATAGTAATATAATATAAATACACGTCTATCAGTTTACTGATACAGATCTCCCCAGAAGGTACCAGGTGATCGTGTTGAGTTGACTCTTAAAGGCACTGGTGACTCAGCTGAGTTATTATGCTGGTTGGTGCATTTGTTTTGAGGTCATTGTTTCTTACCACAGTATCATACCAGCCTGCCACAACTGCCTAACATTAGCATAAGAAACGCAGTATATGATTTTTCATTTTTTATACTAATCCCTTACCAAACACTGAAGGATAAAGGAAGGCATGTGGGGTATTCCCTATATCATGTACTTCACCTTCAGTAGAGTTGAAGACTCATCAGTTGTTTTTGTGCTGCCAAAGACTAACGTGCGAGAGATTGAACAGGAATTGTGGTTTCAGTTGTCACTCTGGTCTGTAGGTTTAAAATAGCCCCATGTTTCTGAGCTGGTACACCTAAAAGTCTTCATGAATGATTTATGTTTTTCCTCTTCTCATTGAGGCACATTCCAGTCATTGAGTTGTAGTCTGAGGACTGATATAACATAAACATTTTTAAAACTATCCTCATTCATGAATGTCTTATCAGTCAAGAAATGACACTGGTGCAGACAAAAGTCATAACTAGCTGTCATAATGAGGATTTGCTGACCCCCTAGGAATTTTGAATCATCTTACTGTACGTTGTTCATAGGTTACAGAGTTGGAGTGTGGCGTGTTGACCGGTGAATGCATAGAGTCAAGAAGTTAAAACTTTGTCACAATAAAGAAGGTATCTGGAAAAGGTACAGTACAATGTTCATGTTATATCTCTTTGAACTGATTTGATGCTTAGGAGAATGGATGAATAAACGTTTTAACCAATTCAACCACGAGGGCACGTTGTTTCTGGGTTTCTGGCTGGACCTCTTATCAGTTCTTTCTAATATCAACATCCAGCTGTGTGACAGTGAACATGTCGGCTGTGGACGGCCTTTCAGACAGCACAGAGGTGGTGGAGATGGAGGATGTCCCATCTCAGTTCTTTGTGGAGAAACACTCTTGGGAGGGCCTCCGTGACATTATCCACTGTAGCAGGAAGTACTCGGGCATGATCGCCAACAAGGCTCCCCATGACTTCCAGTTTGTGCAGAAGAAGGATGAGAATGGACCCCACTCCCACCGGTTGTACTACCTCGGTAAGCTGATTGATGCTGGATGGTGCACAGCCTCCCCTGCATCAGCCTATGATTTGTATTTTCTGTACACCCCTCCTTTGTACTCCTTTCACTAGACCTCAGTCATGTTTTCCTGCTCTAGGTAGCAGAATATAATTGCCTCATGATATTAAAACAATCACTGTGTTGAATTTCTCCTTTTCCAATTGGCACAAGCCTTTTTATTTGTTGTTGAAGTTGCCTTTGTTTTTCATCTATGTATTTACCAGGAATGCCTTATGGAAGCAGAGAGAACTCATTACTCTACTCAGAAATCCCTAAGAAGATTCGGAAAGAGGCCCTCTTAGTGTTGTCGTGGAAACAGATGCTGGATCACTTCCAGGTGAATTCCCCCTCTCTTCCTGAGGTGCAGTGCCAATACCAAACAGCACAGCATGATGTGTCGCACTATAGTAGTAATATATCTCACATTAGTTGTTACTGACCGGCCTCATTTAATAATATGACTGTAGCCTTTTCTTTACATTGGTTTTCCTTTGAGACACCCTGAAGGTGGGCAGTGTCATTGTTTTCAGGTATATGTATTATAAACTATGAGATGCATATTGTACAACCAATATACGCCTATCTGATCTGGGCGGGAGTGTTGAATGTGGTTCTTTCAGATATATTTCACAATTATACTACTGTGTTTATTTGCACACTAAAACGAATTTATCCTAGCAAAATATAACATAAAACATCTCTTCCATTTATCCTAATGTTGATTGTTGTACATGTGCTTGCCCGTGTGTTCTCTAAGGCTACACCGCATCAGGGGGCCTACTCTCGAGAGGAGGAGTTGCTGAGAGAGCGTAAACGTCTCGGAGCTTTTGGTATTACCTCCTATGACTACCATGCCCAAACGGGCCTGTTCCTCTTCCAGGCCAGCAATAGCCTCTTCTACTGTCAGGATGGAGGAAACAACGGCTTCATTGTGAGTACACTGCTCTTATTTTTCTTCAATGTGGAATTCTTAAATGAGTTGTCTAAATAATCAAAATGTTTTGGTATTACATGTATTTCAAATTTGCTAGTGGCACCGTGCTCACCATCTAATGCAACAGATGTTATGGGAAAGGAAAGACAACCAAACGACCATAGTACTTTTTTCTATGGGTGTTTACATCAACTTGTTGATCTTTGGCCTTGGATACAAATGACAGCTTTGCTATAAATCCTGGCTCTAACAAATACATGTTGTAGTGTATTTTATGGCTGTGACAGAGATACTGAATACGTTTTGTGGGAATCTTTGAAACAGTAGTCTGTGTAGCAGGTCGTTCGTTTTGTTTCTGTTTGACACTGTTTAGGCTAGTGGTCTACTGTTAGCATTTGGTTTGAATTTGGGATGTTGATGAAGGTTGTTGTGAGTGATGCCTCTACTATTTGTGACAGGTGTATTTACAGATACGACCCCCTTTGCACTGTGTTTGTACCTTCCTGTTTATGCCTGTAGACACTTTGATGAGTGTTTGATTTTCCTTATCAAGAACATTAATTGATTCTTTGGAAAGGGAACATGTGTCCATGTGTACACTGAACTGTCAATCGCATGTATTTTGTTATTTGAACAACTATTATTTCACAACATGAGAAGGCAGCTGTTGGTAGCCACACTCCATTTGCAGAAACACCTCCTGATGGACCAAGGTGCACCTCACTGTGCTCATTGTACCTTTTTCATGTCTGTGAAGCTGTCATCATTCCAGATAATGCTAGCATCAAACAGGTCTTCGCTGTGTCTTTGCATCCAGACGTCACTCTTCTGCCTTTGACTGAGACTGTATATGTTGGTTTTAGCAGTCTGCTCCTGTAAAGCCAATGGAGATCAAGAGCCAGTGCTCAGGGACCCGCATGGACCCCAAGATCTGCCCTGGAGACCCTGACTTCATAGCCTTCATCAACAATAACGACCTGTGGATAGCACACATCAAGACTGGCGAGGAGAGGAGACTCACTTACTGCCACAAAGGTCTGAAGGCTCTGGGTTTCACTTGAATTGTTTGAGTAGGCAACAAAATGTCATGCACTTAGCAGCTTTACGTGCTTCAGTATCGTTGTTAACGTACCATAAAGCTGTATTATCTCTCATTTCAGACTACAACATAGTGAGAATACCATTGAGAAGCCAAATTCTAGCAACTCTTTTAAGACAAAAGAGTACAGTATTAGATCCTTTGTATGTTTAACCCTATACCAGTTACGTTACATGAATATAAACTTTTTTCCTAATATACACATTTCTTCCAGGTGTGGGTAGTGTTAAGGAGGACCCCAAGTCTGCAGGTGTAGCTACTTTTGTCATCCAAGAAGAGTTTGACCGTTTCACTGGCTACTGGTGGAGTCCCTCAGCAGTGGAAGGTCAGCAACTGGCAGCTTAAATACAATTATAAGCACATCTAACTGATATCATTACGTGATGTTTTTTAACATGCTGATTTTTGTTAACCGTATAATATCCTCCATCTGTAAGATTAGTAATTCTTGAGTTTGCATGCACTATTTTCTGTATACTCTCATCAATATAATGATTTTTCTCCCTTGTCAGATCCCAGTGGAGGTAAAACGGTGTACCTGCTGTATGAAGAGGTGGATGAGACAGAAGTAGAGATTATTCATGTTCCATCTCCGGCACTGGAAGAGCGGAAAGCAGATGCGTACAGATATCCCCGTACAGGTCAGTGTAGCCCTGTACTGCAGCCCCAGTGAATTTGTTTCATTGGACATTTCTATCTTTTCACAGTTTCCATATTTTTTTTATTTACAGGTAGCAAAAATCCCCAGGCTACTCTTAAACTGGCAGAGATCAAGACAGACCATCAAGGAAGAGTGAGATTTTTACTATCGTTTTTCTTCCTAAAATGATAATTCGGCATTCTTAACGTGTGTGTGGTTGTACTTACAGATTGTGAGCACACAAGATAAAGAACTGGCTGTTCCCTTCACCTCCTTGTTCCCCGGGACAGAATACATCGCCCGAGTAGGATGGACGAGTGACGGCAAATAGTGAGTGTTACGGTTTAAAGTTCCACTCTGTTGACTCAATGATGCTGTCGTTCTCAAATCAAAGAACCTGAAGGTATGCATCCCGGTATTGGGACTAATATTGTGACATACATTTGGATACACGTGGACACAGATAATATTCTCTTTAACGTTTAAAGAAATTGTTCTGTTGATGTTTAGGATTTCTTTGTTTCTAAAGAAGCAGTTGTGTCCATATTCAACTAGCCTTGCCCCATAAAGCAATGATTTGAGTTTTGTCTGCTGTGTGTCCCGCTAGTGGCTGGGCAGTGCTTCTGGACCGCAGTCAGAGAAAACTACAGTTGGTCCTGTTGCCTCCAGCCCTCTTCATCCCTGTCACAGACGACCCAGCTCAGAGGCAGGAGAGTCTGGAGGCCGTGCCCAATAACACACAGCCATACATAATCTATGAGGAGACCACAGATGTCTGGATTAATGTAGGTCTTTTCACACGGTGCACTTGGCTTAAAACTAATAACTGTTTCTAAATAACTAATTGTTGGGAAGGTTGTAAGGTAATTGACTGTCCTTCTCTTTCCGCAGGTTCATGATATATTCTATCCATTTATTCAAACGACAGAAGACGAGTTTACTTTCATTTGGGTAAATGAGTCTAAAACAGGTTTCAGCCATCTGTATAAAATCACATCCCTGTTACAACCAGGCTGCTACCATTGGGCAGAAGACTACCATCACATAGAGGGTGAGACACGAGGAGATGCTTCTGCATTTATTTGAAGTGATCCCATCAAACCATCATGTAATCAGAGTTTATGTCAGAGTGTTCGGTATGTCAAGGAAGCATGCTGATTCTGTTATCTCTTTTCTGCAGGGGACTTCAAATGTGCAGTCAAGGAGGAGGTTACATTGACCAGTGGAGTTTGGGAAGTGCTGGCAAGACATGGTTCCAAGGTCAGATGAAGTCCGTCAGTGTTGAATACGTCAATTCACATTCACGGTCTCGTTGTCTTTGAAATTAAATAATAATTATAAGTGTAGTCTCTCTAAATCTACATCAAGGACTTGTGGTTGAAGTGAACTGATTGACATCAGCAGACACTTGGTGTTTTTCTCTGGTGATATACTGTCAGACCTGTACTTCACTTCTTAAACTGTTTCAGGAGACGTCTTCCTTCAGTCTGGTCCTCAAGGGTCATTGTGCTGCTGTATTGTCCTAAAATATGGACACTACGTAAAAAAAGTCCTATACAATTCCTGCATTGCTCACCCGGTGTGGATATGAACTACATCAAACACGGTTAAAACTGAATGACACCAAGTTAACCCCTTGTCTCCTTTAAAATGTATTATAAAAAAATGTCATAGTCCTAATAATTTATGACAGAATTATTTATCTGAAGTACAGAGTGTCTGAAAGTTTTTCAACATACAGAATATAAGAAGTCAGTGGATGAGAAAATATTTCAGTGCCTCAAAATCTATAGAGTCTCAATATTGTCACAAATATACCATATATTTACATTCATAGGCTACTGTATAGAGTCTGTAAAAAAAAAAAAGATAAAAGGATTTGTTCTCATTCAGGGGTGATGAGGTAATCTGACGATTTAGATAAATGTCTTTCCCACACACAAATTCACCAATGGCCCTGATGTCCCAGTTTTCCAACAGCACTTAAATGCAGCATGCATTTGCGGATCTCTGTGGAGCTAGAAGACCTATGGAATAGTCTCAAAACTCCAGTCAGTCAGTTTGTTGAAAGCAAAAATGATCAGATCAGTGAAGTTAAAAATGAAATGCACGTAAAATATAAATATTTATTCAGGTTCTGATGTGTGCATTTATTAAACAGATTTACATGTGTTCAGATTGCTTAATATTTCTGTGGATTGAAACACACATTTGTGAGTACCCAAAGTTATGCACAAATCATTGTACACATTTATAAATCTTATTTTTCATTTCTAGATCATGTGATGCACATTTGTGACCATACTGAGTTTAGTTTCTCTCCATACAAATTAAGTTTCTAATAAGTGGCGTCACTACTATAGTCTTTTCTTTCATGTTTCTTCTTTCTCTCCCTTGCTAGATCTGGGTGAATGAGTCCTCAAAGTTGGTGTACTTCCAGGGCACCAGAGACACTCCTCTGGAGCACCACCTCTACGTGGTCAGCTATGACTCCCCTGGAGATGTGGTCAGACTAACCAAGCCTGGCTTCTCTCATAGCTGCTCTGTTAGTCAGGTAAAACCATTCGTTTACCTACTCGTCCAAGTACATACATGAACATGTCATACGTCCATTTATTTATTATCTCATCCAGTTGTTAATCTATCCATTGTCATCCAACAATGCTGCTTACAGATATTCCTTTCTTGACTGCGAGTGACAATAGTATTTCAAAAAGCAAATGTCTTTGTTAAGAGAATGGTAATGATAGAAATAGTTTCCTGCAGCGTGGTTCAAAAAGTGTAACAGATCACATCAGTGATGCATTTTAATTTTCAATTGTGAATTTGACAGACTACTGGGGGCAACACAAACGGTGCAGATTATCTATTGTGAGTGCAGCAAAGAGAAGATTTGGAATAGTTTTAGGCAGATCAGAGACTGCTTTGGCTGCTTTAGAAGAATGAAAGTTAAAGCACCTTGGAGACCTGAGCAAAGCTGTCAAAGCAAGGGATTGGTCAGATAGTCTGCAGTATTTGGGATAAATGCTCTCTTGCTGTCAGTAGTGTTTTACACTGACATGTTGGGCTTTGTAAAACAGACTCTTGTAGGTGGTTTAGGATTTCTATTACATCTCCTTCTCCCTCTGCCTTCTTCGTTCCTGTCTGTTTATTATATAGTTTCTATATAGGAATTATATAGTTTATCTTATTTTGTACACATTTCTTTATATCTATAATTTTTCCACCTCTCTCACTCTGCAGAACTTTGACTTTTTCGTCAGCCACTACAGTAACGTGAGTACACCTCCGTGTGTTCACGTCTACAAACTGACTAGCTCAGAAGGTGACCCACTACACATGCTGCCTGAGTTCTGGGCCAGCATGATGGAATCACCAGGTAAACGGAATGTGATGTAACCCGCCGCCATACAGTCGTTTTCTGATATTTTCTGTTACATTTAATGTGCAAAGTTTGCACTTACATAATTGGGTGCACTCTGGTTTTCTCAGAGAGCAGTCTGGCCAAGTGCGAAGGTTATCTATTTGTTTGTGGTTTTATTTTTGGAACAATCAATATATCCGAGTCTGCAGGGGAAAGTTGAAGTCTGTCTTTATTAGTTCAAGGACAGTCAGTTCGATCTACAGTGGTGTCCTAGAGTTACTGTGCATAACGGTGCTCTCCACTATCTATTAAACACCCTGTTTTGGAAACTCAACACTTCCTAAATTAAAGTGTCTGGTGTGAAGGAAAAATAATCCTGTATCCCAGTATTGCTAGATGACATTGCAGTATTGGTTCCAGAGTATCACTAACTTTCCACAAAAAAATGTATCACTATGCCAAACAAATATTTCTTGTTTTGATGTTTTTTGTAAATACACAAATACACAAGTACAATCCTCTGCACCTGTAAGACAATTTGCATGCTTTAGTGTATGGTTTTGCAGACCCTTTGTTTTGGTAATGTTCCACTAGTAGTTGACCCAAAATCCACTTATAGTTTTGGAACATGCTAACCTAATTGCCACATGTGTTAATATGTGTTCCAGGTTGCCCGGGAGATTACAATCCGCCTGAGATTTTCGACTTTCCAGGGAAGTCGGGCTTCCAGCTTTATGGGATGGTATACAAGCCTCACAACCTGCAGCCTGGCAGGAAACACCCGACTGTTCTCTTTGTGTATGGAGGCCCACAGGTTCGTTTGTGATGTTATCTTGTTTATGTATTCACAAAAGGTAGCTTTGAACCTGTGTTACTGTGAATATTACAAAAAAAACCAAAGAAAACATTTAGGACAACATTCTCTGTGTGTGTATTCAGGTGCAGTTGGTGAACAACTCCTTCAAGGGGATGAAGTACCTCCGTCTGAACACGCTGGCCTCCCTGGGCTATGCTGTGGTCGTCATTGATGGGAGGGGTTCCTGTCAGAGGGGACTTGAATTTGAAGGAGCACTGAAAAACAAAATGGTAAGAGTCGGATGATTTAATGAATTCACGTAGAAGCATTACAACCAACTTGTAAAGTAACAGAAAAATAATTGAATGCCATAAAAAGATGCTCATTTTATAAGTTAAATAACACTCTAATTGGACTTTGTCACTTCAGGGTCAGGTGGAGATTGAAGACCAGGTGGAGGGGCTGCAGTACGTGGCGGAAAAGTTTAACTTTGTGGACCTGAGCCGTGTTGCCATTCACGGCTGGTCCTACGGCGGTTTCCTCTCTCTCATGGGCCTCATTCAGCGACCCAATATCTTCAAGGTTAGAAGGCTTTTATTGTCCTTAAACTGTACATGCACTTTCTTTCAGTGAGCATTCCCTGCTGTGTCCTTAAGCAAGGCAGCATAGTGTTAATGCACTTTAACCAGATTTAATGGCTTAATTGGTCTCAAGACTGAACTGATGTAGTTGCCACTTACACCCACACGGTGTCTGTGTTGTACAATGTGTTGGCTAATAGCCTTCATCCAGTAAGGATATCTGAAACACACCCCTGCTTTTGAACTCTTGGACATTTTTGTACCATTTTTGTATTATTTATTATTATTTTTTACCAAAATGTATATCCATGTAATCCATCACTTCAGAATACACTGTAGAATTCTTAAACTAATTCAACATTTTCCAGGATGCTATACAGTAAATCTAATCCACCACCTTCCTCCTGTGTCATTTTCTTTTTCTCTCTGAGGAAAATTACACTTTTCCAAACTAAGATAGTTCTTTATTTTCCATCTGACTACATTGTGCTTCCCTGCCAGTTGGCTATTGCAGGTGCCCCGGTGACTGTGTGGATGGCCTACGACACAGGCTACACGGAGCGCTACATGGATGTGCCTGAGAACAACCAGCAGGGCTATGAGGAAGGCTCTGTGGCGCTGCACGTGGACAAGCTGCCCAGCGAGTCAGTACACACTCTTTAACAAGCAGGCAATAATACCTGTTGGTGTGGAATTTAAACTTCTACATTTTTCTGATATTATTGCAACTAAGTTAGCAATACTGCATGTCCTGGGTAATTGGATAGATGTTGGTACATGTTTCATCTTGACTGCAGGGTACGTTTGCTATTTCCAGTCAAGTCATGCCTCATTATCTTTGAAAGTCAGTCCGACATGTATGTACCAAAGACATTCTCTTTTACATGTGGGGATGCCATTCTTTTACAAAATATTTATATATACATTTATATTACTTAAAAAGGAAAAACAATCAGATCTCTTCACTGATTTTGGATGAAAGTTTAGATTTGAGGTGGCAGACTAAGTCAAGCCTCAGTGTTTAGAGACTGAGGGAACCCTGAGGGCCTGATAAACGGCTTGTCGGAGCACTTCTCTTGCATGCTTAAGTCAAACTACAGCTGCTGTATTTCTCCTTTTTAGAAATGTCTTTGGAACCGTGAAGGCTTTTTCTGTTTAAAATCATGAAGGAATGGAGTCTTTTACTGTCTTGTTATATAACATGTATAACAAATAACATGTTATTTCAGGAATTTCACCGTATGTCTTACTATTGTATGGAAGCGTATCATGCTGTGAAGTATCGTATTGTAACCATGTAATCCTCGTCCCTCCAGGCCCAACCGTTTGCTGATTCTCCATGGATTTCTAGATGAGAATGTGCACTTTTTCCACACCAATTTCCTAGTGTCACAGATAATCCGTGCTGGGAAGCCCTACCAACTTCAGGTTAGCATGACATGCCTTGTTCCACCCACTAACACATCTTTTTGAAGTTGCCATATGGAATCCCTCTATACTAGGTTGACATCATTTACATAACTTTTCAGATAAATGTCTTGGTGATCTCTGAAATGCCTGAATCTGCACTCCATGAATGTACAAATCCAACAGTAAATGTATAATGGTGTATTGGTTTGGACCGCTTTAATGGTTATAAAATACAATAGATTAATCAATTTCAGGATATATATATATATATATATATTAAGAATGACACATTTTAGCAGGTTTTTCTGGATGCAAACATGTAAACATTGGTGTGTCATTTGATTGCCCTGTTTCAATTTTCCAGGTATACCCCAACGAGCGACATAGTATTCGCTGCCCTGAGTCTGGAGAGCACTATGAGATAATGCTGCTGCACTTTCTACAACAATACCTCTGAAATGAGACTACAGGGGAGAATGAAGCCTAGTTTCCCCTCTGTCCTCCTTCTCCCGTACAGCTCACTTCCCATCTTTACTCTCCCTGACCTCCCCACCCCAACCCCGCCTCCAACTGTTCACCCCGTCACCGAGAGACTATCAGACACTCTGCAGCCACTAGCCACTCTCTTCCTATGAACTTGTCATGTAACTTCCCTATTATACTTCCCTCTTTCGCTCTCTGTCTCTTGTTCTGTTAATCGCTCGCTTGCTCCATCTCCTCCATGCCCCCTCCCATCCCGTGTACAGTCTGGGGTATGGTTTATGAGCACAGAGATTTGGTGTCTCACCCTGAAAGCTGAACAAAGACAAGGACATACAGAGAAATACTAGCAGGCTGTGTCACATTGACTCATTGCTCACCCACGTCCACATCTCTGCAACCATGATGGTTTTTGCCAAATGTTTATCGTGTTGTTTTCCCCCTTGCTCCACCTGTTTTATTCACTTGGGTCAGTGGTAGGAATGGGTAACAGTTCATAGATATGACATGGAATCTATACACATATTTGCAGACATGAGTTTCCACACTATAACCACACATATATGTAAAATACAGTTTCTTTCATAGACACTCACAAGCACACTAACAGAATTGCAATATCCATACATACTGTGAGTCTGTACCTTGCAGTCTGTGTAACGATGAAGAAAGGAAGAAAACAGAGACTCTTCCTCTGTCCACGTGTTTTAAGCGTGTGTTGTTTAAAATAAAACATTTTATGGCTTTTTATTCATTTTTTTAATGAGTGCTGACAGAAGCCGCTCATCGATATTTTGGCGCTGTTTCCTCCCCTCACATTACATTCATCACATACACATTACATTGCTCGAGTCGTCTGCTTGCCTTCTAAACACATAATTTATATTTGCCAAAGTACCTCTTGACTCCTGATCATGCTGGTATTTCCTTTTTTTACTGCAATAAAGACAACAGGAGGGTGAGCACTGGAGTCTTACAACAGCTTTGTACCACCAGAATACAATTTGTACATGATAATGAATAAATGTATGAATCAGTCACATGCTCTCTTTTACTGCTGTCTTCTTGCTCAAGCAGTTACAAGTTATGCCTGTTTTATGTTTCCTCAAGTGCATATTCATATTCCACTGTAACCCTTCATCAGATTATATCCCTCCACTCACGTTCTGCGATTCACAGCTGAGCTGCACGTGACTGAAACGCCACCACTGCTACAACATCAAGGGCTTTCAAGCAGCACTCCAAACCTTGCTCAAATGAAGCAGCAGATGTCGGTCCTTCTGCCCCCTTGCTTTGTGGACAGCATGGTTGCCATAGTAACCATATAATTATAGGGTACTCTTCAGAGGTGAGTGATGCCTAACCTTGATCTGACAACACCGCTGAGGTTGGATAATGGAATCTGCTCCCCTTATTTAAAATCACCACCTCAGCACAAAGGCCTGCTGCTCATCTTCCTTGCAGAGAGTCAGATAAGAAGACTGATACCACTCTCATTTCTAGAAGGTAATATGTGAAGCTATAACTGGACGCCAGTTAGCTTGGTTTAGGATAACGCTAATCTAACCATCCTGGCTCTGTCCAAAGATAACATCTGCTTACCAGCACCTCTACAGCTCACTAATAATAATAAACCTTATTAGTATTGTGCTTTACAAAACGCAGAAAGTGCTTTACAGAACAAGATAATATAGTACACATAGTCAAGATATTAAACACATAAATCATTGTAGACCTGATTAAACAGTGCATAATAAAAACGGGAGAAATAATGCTATTTTACAGCTAATCATAACTAATCATTTTGTTTTATCCGCACTAAAACCGAAATGTAAAAATAACCATTTGGCTTTGGGGGTTATGTACAGGACTATTTCTTGGCCGGAAGCAATGCTCTGTGCCTTCCCAGAATTACACTAGTTGCCTGGCAACTGCTCTCAGCCACAAACTACTCAAAACATGACCCCCACTCCCAAGACAACCACAACTTCTTGTTTTTACACTTCGTTTTTTTGGATAGATCTGCTGGTGAGCATAGTTAGTTTTTATTTAAGGACACAGCCAGGCTAGCCATTCCCCCGTTTCCATGCTTTATGTTAAACTAAGCAAAGCAGCTTCTATCCATAACTTCCTATTTACTGTACAGACATGAGAGTGTCGTCAGTCAGTCATCTCATCTCATCTAACTCTCAGCAAGAAAGTGAATGAGTGTATTTCCCGAAATGTCAAACTATTCCTTTAAGATAATTGTGTAAAATGTAGATCATAAAAGTAGCTCTTACATTGCATCTTATTACATTTCACGGTGATTGAACCTTATATGAATACATGTGACAAATAAACTTGATTGATTTATCTTATATGGAACTACTGGTGATTCCTTCTTGTGTGACAGCCAGGCATTGACTTTCACCTGCTCTACTTGATACCCTGAAGGGAGAGGTCAGCTCAGAGCGCACTCTCATTAGATAAGCTGTTACAGAGGTTGATCCTGAACCATCAGAGGATCACTATGGATGAAGAACCTTAACAGTAAGACCTGACAAGGAAGATGAAAGTGGTGCAATGAAAAATTCAAGCTGACACCTTCAAGCTCCTGAAGCGTGCTTCCAGGTAATGTGATTAAGAGGCTAACATCTTTAAGATACAAGAGATCAGCCACGTGTGGCTCAATAAGATGGTTGTGGGCATGCAGGTGGTTTCCAAAGATAATCTCCATCCAGACAGGTTTGGTAAGATTGGTAAAAGTGACAGTGTTCAGTTGAATTCAGTCTTATCTTGATTCTAGTTGTGGCCATATTTTCACAATATTACAATTTCTGTTTTATTTGTATTAGTTCTGTTTTCAGTTGACTGCTCAGATACTATCTTAAGTTGTATTTGTTGCAAACTTGTGCATACTCTCTAAGCGGCACATAATACACGAACAAAAGGCAATGTTAGTTTAAATCAATTTTATTGGCTCAGTATGCCCATAAAATAGTTATTTTCTCTTAAAAAAACAATTTTACAACTGACAAACACAACAAAGACAATATAAATTACAAACAGGCAGCACCAGAAATATATATATTGATTCTTTACGGCATTTAAATAAGAAAAGGGAACAATCTACAATAACAAACTCTCAAGTCACAAGGACAACAGATAATTTTACAACAAATCAGTAACAGTTATATTTAGAAAGACAATGACATTGCTTCATACACTAAGTACAGATTCATGCCTCTCATCTTAAAAAAAGTCAATATGACTTAACAGCATCAAAATCTCCACAGAAAAATTTAAGTCAATGAAGAATATCCTAATTTGATTCAAAATTACAGGCAGAAAATACATTGTACAAAAGGCTAAAATGGTTTTCAGTGCCCCACGAACTAGTTTCCAACATCAGTCTTAACACAGTTTCTGCATTGTAATCCTAGTTTACAGTGATTTATTACTTTACATAATGCTTTTGAACATAAATCTCATCATATTCATGTGGAAAATGACCACATTGGTCCAAATCGTTGGGTTTAAAAAGCTTGCCTAATCGGCCTGCATTTCACTCTTTCATGCATCCTTTACACTTTAAGAGCAATTCTTAATCTGTTTTGAGTTGACTGTGAGCTGACAGAAAACTCATCAAACTCATCAAAATCCCACATACAGAGTTGACACCACGTCTGATGATGAGTCTCGACTTGTTGGAAATCCTTTGTGGCTTACAGCGCAGTAGACGGGCCAGGACTCGAGCGACTGTGGCGCTCTCCTGACTAGGGGCCCGTGCCTCATGCCAACAGAAGGAATCAACTGCAATGGTACAACATGTGAAGAAAATTTGCCACTGCACCTTTCATTTTTGTCTGCTTTTTCCATCTGTGGCTCTAGGTGCAGGAGAGGAATCTGCTCGTCTCTCTGAGAACAGAGCAGTGGAAACCTGGAACTCAATTAATGTGCTTCTGTTTCCTCGTAGTGAGACAACCAGGGAAAATGGAAACCTCTACCTCATCAACTAAGCACCAAGAAAAGAAAGAATAGTCCAAAAATCTACTTCTTTCTCCTCCGTTCTTTTTGTCTCGACTTTTCCATTTTGTCCCTTTCTATTATTTATGACTTGTTTTCAATTGCAGCCGGGGCAATCATCATCATGCTGGACTTCAGAGGGTAGTAGCGGCCCCTCCAGGTCTTCCAGAAGATGCCCTGCTTCCTCTGGTGCCGCTGCTTTGGAGGAGGGCTCTGGAAGTATCTACCGTTTAGATTGGAGCGACCGCAGTTACTGAACCACCAGCCACCTAGCAAGACAAAGGACAATATTAGGTTCTGCCTTTGAGCTTTATCCCAAATTGGAAACTGGAAGGAAAAAAAACAAATCAAGCCATTTATCTTTGTTATTGTCATTTACAGCTTACCTGAGAGGTGCTTGGCGCAGTTGGTGTCGTTCTTCTGGTCGTTGTCTTGGTCGCGGGTGGAAAAAGGCAGGCCGGAGGTGGCGTCAATCCCCAGGGAACTCTCCAAGGTGCTAAAAGCGCTGGCCTCCTGAATCTGGAGCGAGTACTTGGTTTCCTGACCGCCCAGATGGAAGGGGAGGCGGAGAGATGCCAAGTCATCACCCCAGTCGGAGAGCTTGATGTTGAGGATGTAACCACCATCTTTAGCAAGGGAGTGGATCTTTTCTAGACCCAGCCAGAACTCTCCTAGAGAGGAAGACATTGAGAAGAAGAGAAATGGTGAGAAAACTACCCAGAGCTGAAAACTCGATGTTTGCTTTCAGTGATGAGATGCTTTTTGGAGGCCAACTCCTGCTCCATGATGCGGTGGCTGTAAAAGAAAGTGTTGCTGTGTGGATTACTGTGATCCTGGCCAGCTGGCTAGCACCTGTCCAGTCCAGTTTTATAGTTAGTGAGAGTGAGATCAAAGTCAAAAGAGCATTTACCATTTAGGCTGCCAAAGCCTTTCTCATAGGCCTGCCATAGCTGGTCAAAGTCCACTGAGCCATCTTGGCGCCTTTGGATCACTGTCCATCCACCATCTGGACAGAGAGGCAGAAAGGGGTTGGTCAGGAGAAGTTATAACAACCGAAACAGCAGCTTGTTGTGCAGTTTGGAGACTTTGAACTATTTTTCTGTTTCATTCAATGATTGATTGTCTAAGTAGTTACCATTTGTTGGCCAACCTGCATTGAGACAAAGTTTTACTCCACTTACCAGAAGTCATCTCGCAGAAGACTTTGAAGGGCTCTGCGTTTATTGGCTGGATAGTGTAGACCCCGCTGGTGATCTCTCCTCTCAGGAACAGCTCATGACAGTCTGATGCCATCTCTAGATGAAGAAAAAAAAGGGGAAAAAACACGACAATGTCAAGACTAACAGCTCCGTACCAAATCACTGCAAGGCCGCACAAACAGGAAACGGACCACACTATGAATACATTCTGGGTTGTGTGCGGTTTTAAAGGGTGTGTTTGAGAATCTGAACTTGTTTACTCTGCTCAGCATTCATAGGTCATTTACAGTAAGTGAACCTCTCTGCGACAGGTTTCCCTGCAAATACAACTATCGTTCCGTGTGAACTTATCAGCATGTCTGGAGATATAAATGTGTACTCTTTGATCAGACAAGAGGGAGGGGGTGGGTGAGAACTTCTTTCTCAGTTATAAATATGACCTTTCTCCCAGTTCCCAAGCAGACTTCCCACTTTATGGCTGCTCGGCCTTCCAGGCTATTGAGTTACACACTACTACCCTTTTCATTCCTCAACCCTCTTTACCCCTCGGTCTCTGATCCCCCTCCTCCCTGGCTCATCACACCTCCCTCACGTGCACAGCAGCCAGTCTGTGACGCAGGGGTGCATGGCTGGTGCATGCACAGGGAGTGATCAGAGTGTGGTGAGGGGGGGGGGGGGGATAGGGGCTGTAAAGGGACATTGGAGAAAGCAGTAACACAAAGCAGGGGAGCCAATTGGAGTGAATTCTCTCTGGCCAGTCGTGGTTGTGGTCTGCCTCAGGGTCAGGGGTTCTCTTGAACTTTGGCACACTTCTATTTGATTACAATGGGAGTGAAGGAGGAGATGGGGGTGGGGGGTTTGTGTGTAGGGATGGGGGAGGAGAGGAGAGGATGACTGAAGAGGAGGAGGAGGGATGTCTGACTCCCTGACAGATCTAGGGGAAAGGTTGCTCATTCTTGAGGGATGTACAATGTTTGTTTTACACAAAAAGGAGGGACGTCTTAAAAGGGGGAGGAGGGGAGTGTCATTAAAGCACTGGAGGATATCTGTACAAAGTTCACAGATAAATATAGTTGCCTTTTCCCATTTCCTCCCGCATTTCTGCTCCATTTTTTTTCTTCACAGACAATAATCTGAGGAACATTACATGCCAAATTGTAAAAAGCCTCCCCTCACCATTTCCAGCTTCCCCTTGTCTACCCCCTTCCAACAAAAGAAAAGATCAGTGTGAGTAATCCTGTTGAGCTGTGTGACCCTGACTGCTCTGAGACCTGCAAACTTTCGCCCAGTTGAAACCTGGCCAGAGAAACTTGTTTCTTTTTTCCCCATTACCCAAATCCTGCTGATGTCAGAGCTCTGAGGTGTTTTTGTGCTTTGCGCTGGCTCACTGTTCTCAACTGTTGCCTCAGTCACGTTCACTTTTCACCTACTTCTCATATATTGCCATCAGAAACAATATTATTCCAATTTATTCCAGTTTTATCCACTAGTTCTATATGCATAGATTTCTGTTTTTTCAGCATTTTCTGCCATCATCCTCTCATCCTCTCTAAAGTCTCAACCTGACTTTAAATGAGACCAAAATGTTGTGGGTAAGAGAGCTGAAGTGTTGGCATGTTTCCAGTCCAGTCCAGTCTGAATGAAAGCATCCATTATGACTGCTGGTCTAGTCACAGTTCAGTTCAGATGGGAGAGCAACAGCTGCTTCGCGTGGCTGACGATGTTAATTTATGTCATTGATTGAAATTAGGCTGTAAACAACACTTAATGAAAGCGTGTTTAGTTTACAGTTGGAGGAGGCCTAATTTACATTTTAAAATAATATTAACAAACTTAAAATAACTAATGTAATTGTGTTAATATTATCCTGTATCAGTTGAATAGTGTCATTAGGATTTCATTGGCTAAAAGGCAACAAGTATCCACGTATTGATATCTGTGGCGTCACGCTGAGCAGACAAGCTGCCTCAAATTGATTGGATTCCTTGATTTTAATTGCTAGTGATTTAAGCGTCTTTATGGGCTGACTTAACAGATGGCCTGCCACGTTTGGCGTCAGATTTTGTCCAGTCGACTTAAGACAGAGCCAAGAGGGGATTTTGGACGCTTTCTGGCTTTACTTACCGACAGGGGAGTCGCGTTGCTCCCCGGTGCCGCTCTGCACGGAGCCGTCAGTGTCGCTGCTCTTCGGGGCTGCTCTCTGTCGGGCCTGTTGGATCTGAAAAAAGAGTTACGAATCAGTGATGAGATTGCAGAAAACATGACAACAAAAAAGAAAATACTTAACAATAATAACGTTTGCGCAATCGTAACGCTTCCTCACCTGACTTTGCAGCGTCCTGATGCGCACATTCTGCTTGTCAAGTTTCTCCTGCTGTTGTCTGATCCGCTCCATCATGTCGTCGATGCGTCTGTTCTGAGCCTCCAGCATCAGCTGAGGGGAAAATAACACAAACGTACCACATTTTTAGCATTTTATCAACTTTTCTCGCTGTGCCCGTGCGTAAAATGTGCCCATGGCGTTTCAGAGCTTCACAAGACGTTTCCAAAGAAACACCAGAATAAACACAACACACGGGCAACCTGCAGGGTTTTATTTTTTAAGCCTGAGACACAGAGACACATTCCACCCCTCAGTGACAAGCATTTGTTCTTTCCAACCGACTGTGGTTTTGGTTATGTAACTCATTTATAGCGCGGGATTTTCCATCCCATTATGTGGTCTTTCAGGCTCACATACTGCTTCGCAAACAGAGAGCAAAGAAAGCACAACTGTCACGAGCCCTCTCCACTGTGTGGCCGAATACTCTACAGGTTGTAAAATGTCACAGCTGTGAAAAATGATTCACACATTCTTATAGTTGATGCGTGCAGATCCCTTTCGTCGGGCAGCCTTTGGTGTCCCTGCACGTACTTCACGTTCTTCCTCCTCGCCGTGCAGGCTTGTTAACCAACCCCCTCCATTACACTACACCCACCACCCACTGCTTGCCCTCTGTGAATTTTGATTTAGTGCCTTTGAGCTCATAAAATACAGCTTGCCATGCATACTGTACACCCAATAACTCGAAGAGCCCCCTTCAAGTATTTGCTACAGTATAAAAACAACATTTTGTACTTTGTGGGGCTTTATGATAATCTCTTTATGTAATGAGTATAGGAATAATCTTTTGCATACAGTGGAAAGCCTAATTTTTCCTCCTATCTTAACATGCTTCTACCCTCCCAAACAAATGATCATCATCAAAAACCAAAGACAGAAACTTTTGCATTCATACCTGGATGTTGCGAGCATCACTGTTATTCTTGGCACCAGCGTTGGTGTCGGGCAGCACCGCGTCTCCCTGCAGTATGCTGTCCACCCTCTTCTCCAGCCGGCTCAACCTCTCGCTCATCGTCCTCCTCTCCTGCTGCATCTCCTCCGTCTTCTCCCTCAGCTCGGCTGTGACATTCAGCAGCTGCCCCTCTCTGTCCTCCAGCCCCAGGGCTCGAGCCTTCAGGGCTTCCCCCTCCACTCTCAGCTTCTGGCTTTCCTTCCCCAGCTCGTTCACAGTGCGGTTGAAGACCTTCAGCTTGCTGAAAATGTCCCTCATCTGGACTTTGGTTTTGTCCACATGCTCCTTCAGCCCCTGGCCCAGCTGCAGCAGGCCGTGGGCAATGACATTTACATCATCCCATGCTGCGTACTGTACACGCTTCTCCTTGGAAGCACTGCCGGTGGGGGAGCCCCCTTTCCTCTCTAAAGGGAAACCTGTGGCTATGAGCACCACCAGGCAGAGAGTAAAAGTTGCCAGTGTTGTCTTCATTGCTGCCATTGTCCTAAACTGTGGAAATTTTGCTCTAAATAGTGGGTTTTCCTGTTGCAGAAGCTTGCAGTGTCCTGTCCTGTCTTCTTGAGTCGGATCTGAGAGCTGAGGCTCCTGGCTGAACAGACACAGTATGACTGTTATATAGTTTCACAGCCCTCAAGTCTAAGCTGTAAGCTGCCTGTCATTGGCCAGCCGAGGAGAGGGAGGGCTGCAGTTACTCTCAGGTTTCTGTCCCTCCTCCACCTCTCTAATATCTATTCATGTCAGAGGCGGAGGAGGGACATGATATAACAAAAAGATTGTCTTTCATCTCTGCACAGTGAGAGACAGGGACTACATTATCTACTGGGGGAAACTAAACAGTTGATATTCCCAGCTGTGAAACAAATGTATTCATTGTGAAGTATTGCTGAATAAGTGTAATATGTGTATTATTTCTGAATAAAAAAACTAATCCATTCATCAGCACAGGAACACCATGAAACTGGTATGATAAGAGTGACCTGATTAAGCTCATAAAAGAGACAGTGTGCCTGTTTGAAGACTTCCTTCAATATTCATAGACAGTCCAAAACACGTACAATAGATCTGCCATAATCTTGTAACCTTGTTTAACAGGCCACGTTTAAATATCAGGAAGCAGCATTTACAGTAAACTGGCCTGATGTAAACTGAAGCGTAAAAATCAATGTACCAAGCTGAATACTGAAAGTGAAAGTGATGAATTCCATGATGGGCTGTAAGTGGACAATGCGCACTGATGCCAATGAAAGATGACGCTCAGACCTACATAGAGTGGACTCGTCACCATCTCAGGGGAGAACCTGAGCCTCTTCTTCATGTCATGAAGGTATGATCTCCTGTATTCCCTGTGCTGTAACCTCACTTTATTGTTCCCTACTGATGACATCTTTTTTCATTGTCAGTCTCTGTCAAGACAGCGAAGTAATTCAGGCAAAACATGAAATCATTCCCACAATAAAAAAAGAAATAGCCTACAGTGGTATAAAATGCCAACCTACAATTATATGAGCTTTAAATAACCGTTACTCTGGCTTGCTGTCATGAACGAGGATACTATTCTAAATTTGTCTTAAATTTAATGAGCCTGATAACAATCAGACACCTCGACAACAATCCTTAAAAATCACAATCACCTTAAAAATGTGAATTGTACTCCACTGAACAAAGCACACAAGCATCATGTTATTTGATAAAGAAAGATGACATCATAATTGAAAGAAACAGTATATCAGGATTTCTTAATTGTCTTTCTGGGGACAATGTGAGGAATTATCAGAGTCAATGACACAGTCGGGCACGTCAGGAGAGGAACATGCGTAGGATTTCTTCTGAGGTGCTCCTGAGCAAAGATCTGCTGCTGGGAGGCTGTGAGGACTGTGAGAATTAGGGGAAAGTTCACAGCACAGAGAATGCATAAATTATAGGCCCTAGGGTTTTTTTTTTTACAACCTCAGCTGGCCATACGTGATCTGGGGGCTGAATCACAAAGAAGGAGCTGGTTTAACCCTCTCCTGTCTGCAGCCTAGACTAAGTAGGTGAAAGGTAACTGGGAGACTGCTGACGGTGCAGAGGAATTACAAGGCCCTTACTTATGCACTTGGAATGTAACAAGCATACATTATTTTCCTGAAATCCTTGGCAGAGAGAGGGCTTACACACTGCTGCTTTCCAGTTAAAAATAAGTGTTTCTAATTCAGTTTAGAGCAGGCCTAATCCTTTCCTTTAAATAGGAGCACTGGGGTCAATGCAGACAGATTTTCTTTTGTTTGTTCAAACTGACAGACCTGTGTATCAACTGGGGTAATGATTTATATCCTTTCAGTTACAGTACAGCTGGTGAAGGGAAGGCTAAGTTGTTGAAAGGTATCTGTCGGCAGCCGTAACAAGCTGAGACATGGCATCTCGGAAATACACCCACTTCAACAAAAGAATACAGTAATAATTGAACTTGATGACCGTCTGGTACGTGATCGTCATGATCGTCATGAGTTCTACGTGCCTTGTTACCTTGGTCTGGGACACTGCATTACTTGGTAGCTATGTGAGCGGGGTCTAGCCTATAGTAAAGGTGTGAAAGAAGAACTGCAGAAGAAGAAGACCCTTCATGTTCTGATGTCTGCGTCAAATAAGGCAATTGGATAATTCATTGTTTATTCATTCATCTTTAAAGGATCATTAAACATCCCTCTGATGTAAAGATGTGGCTCGGATGAATTACAGCTGTGTGTCAGCCAGGAGGAGAAGGTTGTTTAGGAGCTCGATGAAGTGCAGCGTACTGTATGTGGGTGTATAAAATGGCCTGAGGTTAATCAGGAAAACTTTAATTGATTTTGTGGTGTGAGGTTGCAGTTGGCATGACTCAAACTGAAAGAAAGAAAGAAAACCAGTTTTGCTGGATTTTGTAATCACTCTGTAACTTTAGGATGACACATGCTTGGTTTCATCAACACTTTATTGTCCTTTTGACTTCCTCAGGGGTGGATGAAGCATTTAGCTATTTTACTGAAGTAAGAAAGGTAATACCACAGTATAAAAATACTAAATTACAAGTAAAAGTTCTGAATTCAAAATGTTACTTGAGTACAAAAAGTGTGTACAAAAGAATTTACTTAATAGTCACTTCATTATATGTACTGTGTTTGATTATTATTTAAGATGCATTTACATGTAAGCAGCTTTTCTGTGTTGTACTTGACCAAGGTGGAGCAACATTTAATTATTGTGAACATATTGTTTCAGCTTGATCTGTAACAGTGTAACATATTTTGTAAGATCATATGTTTTGATCTAACTAATATCTGGTGTCAGAAATATGTAGTGGAGTAAAAAGTACAATATTTTCTTTCAAAATGGAAAAACTCAAGTTGTTCTTCAAAATAGTACTGAAGTACAGTATCTGAGTGAATGTAGTTAGTTACTTTTCACCACTGGAATTAATCCAGAAAGGAATAAAAACAGCTCAAACAAGAAGAACCAACAGGCGACTGGTCACATTGTCAGTAGACAGTAAATTTACCTGAAGAAAGACTAAGTGGATTAAATACATTTCAATTTTATTTGTATATGCCTTTAAAAACATCTAATCTGCATCCTCTCATTCAAACTCACAAGCCATCATGCATGTATATTCCTGATCATCACTGGATCCTCACCTCGACACAGCTATTTATTTGATTTACCAAAATGGCCGCTCTCATCTTTTGCCGGCATGGTGACCTTTTACCCAGATTCCAAACACAGAACATCTGTAAATCCCAGTGCAGCCCCCATACTTTTAGTCATGTACGCGGGGATGAAAAGAGGGAGGAAGAAAAAAAACTGGTGCTGGGGCCTGTTAGAACCCCAAAGCTCTGGTTCCCATGGATAGACTTTGATGTTAGATTTTATTCCATTTGGGACTATTTTATGAGATATGGCGTTTTATATTCACAGATGTTTTCCACTTGTGTTTGCCAGAAATTCATATCTGAATATATCCCAATGAAGTAAATAATTTCAAATGAAGATGTAGAACTATTGTGAGTGGAACTAAAGGAAATGCTGAGGAAAACAACCATAAATCATCTTCTCGCATGCTCCTGTTCACTGAAATTATTTTTCTGTCAGACCTCTCAGCATATGAATATCTAAGCAAGTTTCAGAATTACAACCCATCCATCATCAGATACGTCACCCAGTTCAACACACACATAAACCAAATCTTGGGACCTCATTTCTCTTACAATCAGCTACAGTAACCAAAAGTCAGCTGCCCTATGTTCCTCATTTCTGACATCATGAGATATTCATGAGTCGCAGACACGCCGTGACCTTTTTGACTGACTGCACGATCACAGAGGTTCGGGGTTAGTGAATGGAGCTCATGGCTGTCTTGAGATTGAGTAGAATATTCAGTCACGATCTACTGGAGAGGTAAATCTAGAAGAGCTGCAATGAGGGATCTGTTGTTCTCATCAAACAAAAGAAAATAGAAGAAATAGCCAATAAAAAATATATAGCTGGTGCTATATTTATGTTTATGTGTTAGGGTGTGGACATTTAGATTTACATTCTGTACAGTCTTATTTTCAAAGACTTATATTTATACGGCACACGTTTTGACATTCATTACATGAAAACCACCGATGTAACTGATTAACAATGGCTTTCTTCCATGAAATCAGCATGCATAATACCAGGACCATGAAACTGGTACACCTATACGGAATAAACCCATAATAAATTATTAGTTACACTTGTGCTTTTCCTGCTGATGTAAAAATGTCACAGATTAATCAGTTAGAGATTTGCTGCATGAATTAAAAATAATTTTGTATTTCAATGTACACAGAATCAAATTGTATTTAGAAACAAACGACTCCATAAACTGTGATTAAACCACACAAACAAAGAAGTTTACAGTTGGACTGCAAAAAATACTGCAATATCTCTTCTTCTGCCAAAAAAAGTAATCTATTCACTGAAGGCATATAAACCAGCTGACGTCCTGATTCACACGCACTCATACAGACGTGCAAAGAAAATGTATTGCATTGAAAGGGTTTTCCAAATCCCATTCTACAGTGTGTAGAGAACAGCAGACTGTCTGTAGTGTGTTTCACCTGTCTGGTGAAACACACTACTGCCTCCCAGTGGTGCAAAGTGAGGGCATATCATTTCTGTTTGTTTGACTTTGACCCCTGCCCGTTTATCCAGTGGGACCCCCTTTGGTGACTGTTGTACTATTGTTGCCCCAGGAGCTGCAAACTGAATAGCCCCCAAGCAGTCCTGAGAGACGATCATTTCATCTCTGGTTTGGTTCAGCACAAACAGGCCCAGGCAGCGAGAGCAGGCTGAGAGGATATGAGAGATTTCCTGTGAGGCCTCCTGACATGCTGTCCTTGGACAAGGATGGTCTTAATTTTGCATTCGCATGTATCATGAGACTAATTCAGTTCCCACACAAATGTTTGACTTCTGCCAAGAAGTCAAAACTTTAAATATCTGCACATGCTAAGCTTTGGTAACATCCTTAAAACTTTGCGTGATGTGACAAAAGTAATGTAAGGCAAAAGAATGTTCCCAGTCCAGTGTCCTGCTTGTGCAGCTGACCACAGACTTGGATCAACAAATTTACACACGTCATTCACGCATCTATCTTCCTTGCATGCTTCGATGCACACACGTTCACAGACAGCCATGTCCTTTTTCATTCCTTATATCTGATACTCAGCTTACACATGCACAGACGTGTTTTACGACATTAATGAATGGGTTTTTGTTATTGCTTCTGCTCAACTGGTTCGGAGATACTTTTACGTTAATGGATGACCCGTATACCCCCTTTCTCAGACACTTCGTGCTTTTCCTTCAGTTCTTTCACATCTCATGGACTAAATGAGCGTCCCAGCTGGCAGGAAGCAGAAAAGTACAGAACGCACACATATCCAAATTTGGAAAATGTAAATACGTGTAGAATGTTTTTGACCTCAGCAGCTGTGTAAGCTGTCAGAGCTTTATGGTGCTGTAAATCTACACTGATTTCCAGTACCTTTGGGTTAGGCCCACCCCTGTACACTGAGCAAACAAATGCTACCCATGTATGATTGCAACAGTATTAGACTTGATCCTCGGGTTTAATGCAGTTATTACATTTAAGAAAGACAACACTCTTTGAGTGAGTACGCAGGCATTTATTAACTTTACTTCCAGACAAATCCAGAGTTACACAACTGCTGTAAAACTAAGTACCAACTTTTCAAGTTTTTCATGTAAGACAGACACCATGGACATTGATGACAGAATGGTTTGTATTGAAAAACTCGAGCTTCTTTTTAAATGAATAGCTCCACATTTTGGGAAATACACTTGTTTGTTTGTTTTTTGCCAAGAGTTAGATGAGAAGTTCATAGCACTGTCATGTCCCACATTAAAGCTACTTCAGCCATGAGATGGTTTGTTTAGCATAAAGAATAGAAACAGGAAACAGCTAGCCTGCTGGTTTTACAGTTTGGTTTTTGTACAGATGTAACACATAAACATAATGTGAAAATGTATGATGTTAAGAAGTACTGGTAAGCAGATTTTATTAACCTTTGGACAGAGCCAGGCTAGCTGTTTCCCCATGTTTCCAGTCTTTATGCTAAGCTAAGCTATCCTGCCGCTGGCTCTAGCTTTCATATTTACCCTAGGAGAATGGCATTGATCTTCTAATCTAACTATCAGCAAGATGAGTGTATTTCCCAAAATGTAAAAACTGAGAGTTTTTACTGACTGTTTAGTGAGAACAATAATAATGCTCTTATCTGTCTATTAAATATGAAGCAACAGCCAGGAGATGTTTAGCTTAGCTTAGTAGGATGACTGGAAAATTGGGAAACAGCTAGTGTGTTCAAATGTAAAAACATCTGCGTGCCAGCTCCTCTAAAGTTCTCTAATTAACGTGTAGTATCTTGTTTGTTTAATCCGTGCAAAAATGGACATGTAAAAACTGTGCGTTCCTCACGGTGACCTAAACCCCCCAACAAAACTGCCCATAAAACTAACATGTCACACCAGATATTGAACTTTAGAAGTGCTGCTAGGCAGATTTAGTTACCTTGTTACCTGCCAAGCTAGCGGTTTCCCCTTTTTCTAGTCATTTTGCTAAGCTAAGCTAACCGTCTATTGGCTATAGCTACATAGTTAATGCACAGACATGAGAGTGGTATCGATGGTTTCATCTAACTCTCAGCAAGAAAGTGAATAAGTTTATTTCTTAAAATGTCAAAATTTTCCTTTAATATTGTTCTAATAATTATAAATACACTAAAATACTGAATAATTTTAGGCAAAACAACATCAAAAGCATGTGTTTATGTAGATAATGAGAAACCCTGCTGTAAAATACTGTTTACTAAGAAGAAAATCCCTCTGGAAACCAAAACAAGTTACCAAGGTCAAGGATGAATTCCATGCTAAATGCAGTAGCTGTAAATAACTCAAACACATATTTACGTTGTCAGGGGATTCTGCTCAAATGGAGCAGCTGTGGGTGCTAAACGAGCTCTCCAGAACCCATCTTTACATTTCATGGACCCCAAGACTCAGACATAATAGGCAGTAGCTGCTTTGGCTCCCCAGAGTTTCAGAGCATGCATATCTCCCCACGATTTGTCTCAAAACCAGCCCCTTGGTGGTATGTACCCTGGTTATCAAGCCTGATTCCCATGAACTAATTAGCCTCCTGTGAAACATTCAATCATGCATAATGTGTTTACCACAGAGTAAGGACCTCTTGAAGCCACTGGGTGTAGGTAACTGATCACAATGATACTAATTTATTGCCCCATTAATTTTAATCCACAGGAGCGGCGGTGGAAACTGGTCAAATGGAGGAGACACTTGAACCAAAGAGGGATCTAACTGTGAACGGGGCCTGTTCTTGGAAAACTGTGGGTACCTGGCAGACAGCCTCTTACAGTCAAGTGCAAAGCAGCTGGTGGTTTGGAGAAGGAAAAGGAAAGAAAGCTTGAATTACAAAGTGTTCTTCCAGAACAGTAGGGGTGCTGACCTATAACTGTACCGAAGCAGCTGCACATCCTTTAGCAATTTCAGCAGAAAGGATATACTTATGTCTCTTATTTCTGTTCTAAAAGGATAATATACTGCATGTTTGTTTGGAAACCATCCACCCCCTAGAAGTCCTATAGTGCATCGAACAGTGACAAAAAGCATTTGTATTGCAGAGGCAGTTCTAAGTCCTGCCTCTATTATTTCTTAGGTTCAGTACAACTAGGGTGTTGTAGTGTGTCTGGTCTCACACGAGACTAGAAATAGAGAGGTAGAAGCAAGAGTTGGACAGGGGTCTTTTTTCTTAACCAAGACATTTAATGGAAAAGCCACCTATGTACTTCAAGAATTATTGAGTTAATGACACATTGAGTCAAACTGAGTTAATGACCTCTGACCATCTGTTCTCGGTTGAGTCTCTAATGACTTTCCTGATCCACGTTAATCTCAAATCCTGAATCCTAATTGAAATTGAGTGTCCTCACGAAGTTTTGGAGACTTCTCAGCAGTCTTGGGATGGAATTACCAGTCTTGTGATTGCAGTAATTAGTTTAGTGTGTGTCGCAATTTTAGTCCAGTCAAGATTACCTGTTGTCGTATTTTGTGTTATTTTATTTTACTCCAGAGACTTCATTTACGATTATACATTATTTGTGCCAGGGTGGAGAATGCAACATTGCAGACTAAAGGCGTGTTGGTGGCACCCTCACCGCTGACTCACTGAGTAGATATTTAAGCAGTGGCATAAATGGCAGGTCAAAACAAACTTTTATAGCTGGAAAGTCAGATTAACCTGCCATGAAAACATTAGGTCAATATTTTGGTCTTAAAATGTTAACTTGCCAAATTCCATTAAAGTTTGTTCTTGTTAAATATTGACCCAGCAACGCATTATTTCTCATTAGGTGTGTCAACAGCTCAGGTTTTTACTGCTGGTTTTTGATTTTGTATGGTTGTAAAATATCTGTAAAAGTGTCATATTTTTCCAGGATCATAACATAAAACCAGAGTGCAACAACGTTTTGAAGATTTTAAGCATGTGTTATGGACTGCTGTATCTTACATTGTGCTTGTATTCGAATGGACACAATCTGTCTCTTTCCTAAACTGAGAGAACAAATCTGAACATTCAGTAGACAAACAGTACAGATGAAACATCAACACAACCTTTAACCCAGATAATATTTTTTGAGTTGTGAGGCATGAATAATGTGGTTTGTACATTAGATAACACTATAAGCAGAGCAACAATTCTGTAATATTTCAGAAGCAATCTTGAAACCTGCTGAATATCTAACTAGTGTTACTTAACCACTATTTTGACATTTTAACTACTGACTCACTGTCTTTACCACAAACGGTGACACATTTCTGTTGATGCATCGTTATGTTAGAAAATAAAAGACAGCAATTAGTCTGTACGGTAAATATGAAGCTATGGCCAGCAGCTGGTTAGCTTAGCTTAGCATAAAGACTGGGAACAGCCAGGTAAAGGTAATAAAATCGACCTACTAACACTTCAAAAGCTCATTTATTAACATGTTATATGTTTGTTTTGTTTCTAGTCTGTATAAAAAGTGTAAAATCGGCAAATTCCAATCTTTGCGCTAAGCGCTTGCTTCGTATTCAAAAGACAGATATGAGAGTGATATTGATCACTCAAAAAGCATATTTCCCAAAATGTAAACTATTGCTTTTGGACCATGTCAAGGAGGAAATTGATCACACTGCCGAGATGCTTTCAGTAGTGTTGGGTAACAGGTGTAAAATTCAAGCAAATGAGTAATCTTTTGAACCTGAAGCTACCTTAAAATCACAGGTCTCATGTCTCATAGTCTTGAGCAAGTCTGATCACATCAGATTGGACCTCCATGCCACATAAACCCTTCTACCTCTGGAACAATACCTGGCTGTGTTATGCAGCCAGTACACTGTGCCAGTTTTCGTGTCAGTCCAGGGACAGAGTCCACAAAGCCTTGTTTTTACAGTGTTTACTTAAGATCATGTGCCACAAAGCTTCAAAACGTCTCTCTCTCTAACCACATCGCCATTAATCAACAGCCAAGCACCTGACCCTGTGTCTCAGCCCCTAACTTTTTCTGTCTGTCGGCGCACCTGCTGTTTGTGCTGCGACACTGCTGTGCAGGGAATTGTGGGAAAACACATTTTACATGTCGGATGCATTGCAGGGGATGGAGCCTTCAATAAATAAATGGATGGCTTGTTTTTCTAAACTTCACACAACGAAGTCTCCCCTTTTGCACTTTTGCTTACAAAAAAGTAAACCAAGAATGTCCAAGCTGTGTTTGGCTGTTTGTTGTCATCCATCAAGCTGTCTGCTACTTATTATTTCTGCAGTACATTGCTGTTTCTCACCCAAATATACAAATAGGGTTTCTTTTTATGCCAACATCCAAAGCTATTTGCTTAAAAATGTATCTCTTTCAAGGTCTTATGTGTTATTTGTGCATCCTGGATATGATGTGCTGTTATTTCCTGGACACCAGCGAATTAAAGCCCTGTGCTTTTGTAAAGAGGTCAAACTAATTGGCCTGTTTTGAGTGAGAGAAGACCAAGACTAATTAGGCTAATAAGACCAACCTCACCTTCTGCAATTAATTGCAGGAAACAAGAATAATCTGTAGGGCGACAGAGTGTACTAAAGTTCAACGCTCAGAGGATTTGGGGGACAGAGAGGGTAAAAAAGTGGAAGGACTGGGACAAAGAGACTGTGAGAAAGAGAAGGACAGAAACCAACAAGGGTGGGAGATAGAGAGAGGCAGGGACTGTTTGCTGGTTACCCTCTGTGTCCTATGGGCCCCATTAGTAAATTTGAGGGCCGTGACCCAGGTCGTAGCCGGGTTCAGTGTGTGTAAATCAGAGGCCTCCCTGGACGCTCCTGCTGCACATCCTGTTACCCAGCATGGGAGAAACAAAATCCCACAGCCAAAGACCCTGCAGTTCCAACAAGTCCCCTCATGCCAACGTGACAAGATGATGTCCAGTTTTCACTTGTGTCGCTGTATATTACCTTTGCCACAGGGATCATAATCTGTGCAGAATTTAAAAAAAATACATGACCAAAGGTACATTGTAACATTTGTCACATCACTGTCATATTGTGGTTGAGAGCATCTTATTGCATTTAGTACTTAGTTATTGGGTATTTAAACATTTGACTTAATTTGATTTCTATTTTGTGCTACTTTATATTTCGACAGCCAGTCAAATATAAAATTAATGATTTTTTAAATAATTACTATTTAGTTTACAGATGAAAAAAATACATAAAAAGATGAAATGTTTATGAAAAACAATGCATTGTTAGATTTAAGTACCAAATAGTATAAAGTTGCTCCACCTTCACATGAAAATGCTGCCAACAAATTAATGCATCTGTATTAATAATCCAATAAAATAATACATTATAACAAAACACTCAAAGGGGGAAATTTGTCTTTATAATGAGTACTTTATTTTTATAACTTGAGTACATTTTTCTAAGAATACTTTGGTACGTTTACTCAAGAAAGTAAAGTAAGACTTTTACTTGAAATTAAGTATTTGTGGTATTGTGCAATTTATTATGTTTTTAGCCACTTTGGGACAGCAGAGACAAGCTGTAAACACAGCACTGACATATTATCAACTTATTAGTTGACATGACGAACTAGTTTGCAAAGAGTTGGCTGTTTACACATCCAGCAGATATGGAGCCACATTATCATTTATTTGGAGTCGTGTTTCTGGCCTCTTGGGAATGTACTGCAAGTCTGATGCTTTGGTCTCCACCAACTCCTCAGGGAAATATGTGGCTCTTTTAGCTGCTAAATAATCCACTATATTCACCAGCTTGCTGCTAACTGTGTCTGTCTGCTGTGCTGCTGGGCAGGTAGTGTGCGGTGGGTTTTTACAGCTTTTGGAAAAGACACTAAAATGCCGCTTAGAGCTGAGAGGAACTGCAGATTTGGGTTATAAATCTCTGTGGGTTCGTGACTACCTTTTTCCACATTACACATAGTTGTTCAGTATTATAAAACAATGACTATAGCTGCTTCAAGCAAAGGATCTAAAACTTCCCCAACCGTTGCTGTCATTTATAAAATATGCACTTATCACTGGCCCTAGACAGAAAACATTGGATTTACTTTTTGTAAGGGCAAGATTTCCTATTACCAGATATGCATCCAACTAATAACCTGTTTTCTTTAACCAGCACTGATAATTTGTTAGTCTCTTCTGACGTAAAGTACACTGGTATCCTGTTTCTGAAGAACAGCTTGTTTGCTACGAGGGGTGATAGAACAGTCTGCCCTTTGTACTGATACTTGGAAATGGCACTTGTTAGCTCGAGACAGAGATGATGTAGGCCAGGGTTCCTTCTGATATCCTTCCCTTGCTCTCTGTATGTTATGTGAGATTATAAATATGTGTTGAAATTTACCCCTTGGGGTCAGACTCCTCATACGCATCTTGGTGTATGATCTCTGTCCTTTCAGCTGAAATAGAATGACTGTGCATGCTCTCTTTTTTTGGTTACTCTTTATTCTGTTTACCCTGTATTTGGTTTCTAATAATCTTTTGCTCAATTAAATATACAAAAGACTTGTGATCATCATTTTATTTGCTCAATTCTCCACAAGGAAATACAAAATCTCCACCACAAACTTGGCGATTGGGACGTTTAATCTGGACTCTGCCGGAAAACAGAGGCCAGTTTACGTAGAAGGGTTCCTCCTTATGAATGAGAAGCTGTCCTCAGACGGAGCCCGGACCTTGGCTCCAATCCTGGATTTGGGAAAAGTAATTTACATGGTAGGAAGTGAACAAACAATTTGGTTATAACTTATTTGAAGGTGCTTTCAGATTTAATCAAGGTGTAAACCGGTGAAGTCTCGCATAAGAGATTCATTTTGTGTTGTGGGATTTCTGCTGAAAAAAAACCGGACCAGTATTCTGTAATACAAGAGACAGAATAATCTATGCAGACAGATGTTTGTTGATTAATGTTGTAGAAATGCATCTCCCTGGCAAGTGTATACTTTGTATATTCTGTATAATACAAGATAAATGAATCAGAGATGGGTATTCAAAAAGTAAGATAGAGCCCGGGGAGAACACTGGCCCATGTAAAATCCATGACTGAAAAAGACAAAATGTCAATGGGGTAATTTGATAAGTAGGTTGAAATAGGCTTCCTTAAAAATGGGAACTTTGGTGTAAATCAAACTGGAACAGCTTAAAGGTGTGACACAGAGGAGCAAGTAGCCATGAGCAGATCGCAAGGATGCTTGCAGAGCTTACAGTGTGTGGAGAGAGGGAGCAGAGTATAAGGAAAGGAAAGAATTAGAGCAGAAAATAGAAAATACTTACTAACGTTCAGGAAAATTCACAAGCACAAACAAACTCTTTAAATCACTTATAATTTCCGCTCCGCCTCCTCCGGAAGATCAAATCGATGACGCAACGGGCACAGGAAGAAGACCAGGTCCGGCGAAGACCCAGCGACTGCACCACCTTTGAACAAATGCCTTCTCACCGGAATGAATCTGCCACACTGTGTCTCATGCTATGTCTCAGGGGTAAAACACAGCGCTGTTCTCTCACGCCTCACATCGGTCTGCAGAGGGGATCTACGTGGGTACTGGAGCCCTATGAAGTCCACGTAAAGGACGCATGATACCAAAAATCGCTGCCTGAGTGAGGAAAAGTAGTATAGTAGTATAGAAATAAAGGTTACCTAATGTAACCACAGTTCTATGAGTACATGAGAGGCCCTCTAATGGGCTTCGCTATTGGTTTATCCCCTCGAGGCTCCGCCTTGGCACCTGAGTCAAAGTTCAATGTACTCATCCTCCAATCAGGGGGTAGTATCCTCCCCCTATATAACCCCAGTCTGCGCATTGCTCGTTTTCCTTGAAAACTCAGCAACCACCCTGGGACCAGCTGGGCTGGCAGTTAGAGGGCCTCGCATGTACTCATAGAACTGTGGTTACATTAGGTAACCTAATGGTGCCAGCACCATCCCCCCCGGATGGCTGCACATACCCAATGGGCCAGCCGCTGGGAGGACACCGGGGCTCCCCGAGCCCTGCCACCGTACCCAACAAACAATTGGTCGGACTGCCTGAAACCTGCCGTACGGGCCACATAGGTGCACACAGCATGCACCAGGCACAAGCCATGTAGACGTAGGTCCCCCGGGGATGCGTGCGGCGGAGGAAAAAAGGCTCTCAGGCGCATCACTCGAGATTGAAAGGAGGAAGTGATGACCTTTGGACAGAAGGACGGGTTGGGGCGTAGCTCCAGCGCCATCCGGCCTCACCCATGGAAAAACAAGACGGGTGTACTGACAAAGCAATCAAGTCCCCGGCCCTCTGGTCCGACGTTAACGCCAACAGAAAAACAGTCTTGATAGACAATGCTGCCAAACCTGCTTCCGCCAACGGTTCAAATGAGTTCAATGTGGTTCAAATGAGTTCAATGTGTTCAAAGAGCTGGCGAGCTCACCCCCCCCCAGTTCGTACAGGGACGCCACAACGGCGGTGTTGTCAGAACGTACCACCACGTGTTGCCCCCTGAATAGTGTAGCGAAGTGATGCAGCACCCATTGTACCGCCATCAGCTCCAGAAGGTTGAGGTGATGTGGGGAGCTCGTCCACATGCCCCCTATGCGGGCTGGATTCAAATCCCCGCCCCAACTTGTCAGGGAGGCATTGGCGAAGACCTGAACATGGTGGGCCACCCAGCACAGCTCCCTCAGACGCGATGGGGAGCCCCAGATCACCACATCCAGCGAGCCAGTGCCAGAACATGAAGGCTGCTGTAGCAGTCGCGCCGAGGATGCAGCCAGAGTCGGCCGAAGCAGCGCTGTAGGTCCCCCATGGGCAGCAGCCCAAGGCGCACCACTGGGTGGGCTGCTGACCTCATCCTCAACAGAGACCTGATGCTGCCTGTGGGGGCCAGTGGCGCACAGCGCACCCGCCGGGCCAGCCGCAAAATTGCCTTCTCCTGAGCCTCTGACAACTGGGCTTTTATAGTGCAGCCCTAAATACGCGGCCTGCCGACTTGGCATCAAAACACTCTTGGCGGGATTGACAGCAAAGCCTAGGCGTGACACATGCTGAAGGCCAGAGCAGTGTGCACCGCCGCCTCCTGTCTGGAGACAAAGGCTGCGTCGCAGCCAATGCTAATGGCGAACTACCTGCCTCACGCACCCTGTCTCCCTGCAAACTGAGCACTGAGGACACATCTACGTCAGGTAATGGTCCGTAGGCAGCCCGGAGACGGGACCGGTCAAACGATGTAGATCGGATCCCCCCTCACCTGGCCCTCCCACCTGGGGAGGGGCTGGTGGGGGCCCTGCTCGAGATGGTCAAGATGC
>JAVQJD010097340.1:0-11646 GCA_036023655.1 Nannoperca australis | reverse complement strand
TAACACCAAACAAAAAACCCATAAGTACAAAGTTAAATAACAAAAAGATTTAAAAGAGCAAGTAAGACGAGCGGAGCAACCGTATCGGGCAGCACGCACTTACAAGCGCATGCGCACACGCGGTTCAGCACGCGGTTCAGCATTCACACACGCGGTTCAGCAGTCCGTTGCTAAAGTTTAACAACATCATAAAGTCTTGACTGGCCTGACAGCTTTCCAGGGGAAGACAGTCAAGTAAACAGCTAAAAGTCAACGTTGGCCTGAAGCATCCTGGGTACGCAGGCCTCATTACTGTAACTCTTATAAAGAAAGGCAATGAGTCACTGCTTAGGACAGAATGTGCAACAGGGAGATGCTTCATTTGGTCTCTGTGTTTAATATTCATGACTGAAATACTTACTATACAGGTGGCTCTTGCTGAAGTTTATAGAAGTTACTTCCAAAGAAATGAAACAAACCATATGTTATTACATCAAAACACATTTAAAGATGGTTCTAATGCATTCTTGCTCAGTTTATTGTTGATTTAATACAATGTATTATGGGTAATAAATAATAATTACGAATGCCCCAAACTTTCCAAAATAAGTTTATGGAGAAGCATATTGCGGTATCCTGCAGACATCAGGAGCTCACTTAATGTAGAGCTTCAAATAAGGGTATAGTTTGTTAAGGGGTTATCACTAGAAACATCTCAGATCTGCTGGGACTCACAGAACCTTGTCTCTCCTTCACCGAGGCTTAGAAGACACACTTCACTCACTGTAAAACCAAACACTCAGGTCGAGATTAAAGGAGGGGAAGGAAGATAAGACGAGACAGTTGCAGATTCTTAACAGTCCTCCCTGGTGAGGGCATCAAGGATGGGAACAGCACAATTCTGGTTTGGCTACCAAAGTCTACATTTCAATCCCATTTAACACACTTGAAACATGGTTTAACTTTTTGTTGTATAATTTTCTTTTAGCCACATGCTTTACATCTGTAAAGTTGCATTTCAGCATATAGTCATTCATGCTCTTTTTCATTAACAGACAGTTTCAGCCTTGAGCAAAGAGTTAATGTTAGGATTGTTAAGATTGCAACATAAAAACATAAAATCCATTTCAGAGTTATTACCTTTTAAGGATCCTCTGGAAGGAGAAACCTTTACCTTTGTACATAGCCAGGCTTTATGCTTAGCTAAGCTAACCAGCTGCTGGCTGAGAGTGATATCAATCTTCTCAGCAAGTGACTAACCATATTTTCCAAAATGTCAAACTATTCTTTTAAGCAGCTTATCAGACAGAACATGTCTACCTTTAAATTCAGCTTTGTAAAACTGGATATCCGTATTGACGTATCTTAGCTAAAGGTGAAAACCACTTTGTGTAGGATGTGAAATTTTCTTATTTGGCACCATCCAGTGATAGTATTAAGAATGACACTGGGCGCATGCTGCTACAGACAGGACACTACAGGGAGTAAATCTACTGGTTCTCGATTTTATTGAACTGACATTAGAGATTTTCAGAGCAGTCCTAATAAGTAAAAAGCAACATACAAAACTAGCAGCCTCAATTTCAGCTGGTGCTTAAAATGACCAGTGGCAGGTCATGTTAGCTGTTGCTAGTTAGTTTATTATGTGAGTAACTTAACAATTTGTAAAACAAACAAACGAAAAGAAAAAACTTAATTAAACTTGGTTGTTGTCGGGTCATGTGCATTTTGCTGGCTGGCATTTGTACTCTGCCAAAGATTTTTTGTGAAGGAAGTACTTTAACTCTGTAACAACAAGAGTATTTTTGTTGTACCCACAACTCCAACTTCTCTCTAGTGGATTGTGTCACATACATTTCTGGAGCCACATTCTCCCATAAATATCATAGTCATAATTTAAGATGATCAGTTTAATAGTTTTGAATCAGGACCTTTAGTGTTTGTATCAAGATGCCTGTGAAAAATAAGGTGTGACCAATTTAGTAGACCTGTCACTTCAGCGTGTCAGCTACATACGAAATCAACACTGCATGTCTTCTACTGCTATGTAAATATAAGTATTGGATCAGATCAGATCATTAGAAACCTAATATTAAAAGAGTCCGGTCGGGAATTCCCTAACTGATTTTGAAACCCCTTCTAGTGCAAAGGGCAGATAGATTTAAAGCAGTGATTCTCAAACTGGGGAGGGGGGATGCATAGAGCCATTGCAGGGAGCAGAGTAACCCTAACCCCTAACCCTGACCACAAAATATGTAGTGGAATTAAGTTGAATGAACATGATTGACCTAAATCATTTACTGTATTCCAATCAAATTCAACTTGGTTTATTTTTATCTGTTGCTCCCCCAATGTTGTTAATACTTCATAAGAATTAAATTAGTTTACGTGTGGTGGGGGGAGCATTGCATTTTTTTGGCTTTGAAGGGCGGCATGACAGAACCATTTTGAGAACCAATGGTTTAAAGCTATATGAAAGTGTTAGTCCCCTTGACTTTAGGCACTTTAATGACAATGAAAGATTGGGAAACATTTGCTTTCTCTCCCCACATTTGGTTGTGGATTCTAATTGGCGACATTTTCACCAACCTAGCTCTCTAATTTAAAGCCACCAACAGACCAAATACAGCACAGTTGAGTTAATATAAATTAGGCTGTACCAGCCTGATGAAATGTACTGCACAGTGCCACAACCTGACTGGAGATGGCATTTCACTAAAACAAATGAATTCCAGCGCAGAGAGAACTGGCATTAACAGAATAAGCATTAGAGCAGTATGCTTTGTCAAGCATAAAAGCACTATGCACTGTGTTAGCAGATAAAATAAAAGGTTTTTTATTTTTAATTTAATTTTTTTTAAACTTAATACTTTTGTAAGTGTTGAATTCTACTAAATATATAAGATGATACCTTGGAAGGGTGTGGCTGATGGTGGCAGCTGCTGAAGTCCAGCAGTGGTGTGGGAACTAAAGAACCTGAATAAACCGATTTAGCTACCTGTATTATATATTGTATGGATGGCATACATAGTATACTATATGTGAGGTTGTTTGTACATTTGGTGTGTGCTGCTTGTCTGTATGATTTTGTAAGGCATCCATGACCACACAAAAAATGTTGTGGAAAATATAAATGTGACTTTTCCTTTCAGTTATTGTAAATGTACAGACTTTGCCTCATTTGAAAAGGGACATTGACACAAATTGAAAGACAGAAATTTCGATATAGAATGCACACTTGCAGGAAATGCAATTTTAGCATGAGGGGGAAAACGTGGCTCAGTCAGCAAATCAAATAATACAGAACCCATATACCCATTTCAATATCCTCCTCAATAAACATCAGTGCAAGGCTCTTGGAAGACAGCATCTCATTCAATCAAGTCTTACCTCAGACAAGAAGCTGGGATTTTATTTACTGGGTTTTTACTTTTTATTTTGTCTTAATGTGCATGGATTTGCCAGCCCATGGAAACAGGTACAGATCAATATAACAAACCATCCCATAGTCTATGAAGTTAAGGAAACTAAATCTAATCCTGTATATAAAGGAGACTCTTTTTTTCCTAATTTATTGTCTGCTTGGTAATAATCTCCACTGTAATAATAATAATAACAATAGAGATGCTTTCAACAGGAATCTGTTTAGCTGCCATCCATCCACACAAAGCCAAGATGATACATGTGATGGCTGGCTAGCCTTCATTAACCATGCATGCAGCATCCATGTCTTGCTTGATGGATAACTTCTTGGCACCTCAGTACATTTCAGTGAAGCACTTGACCTTAATCAATACAGCCCACTTCAATATACTGAGCAATGAAGGCCTCCATCAATTTAATGCATGATTGGTTTCGTCAAAAGCCTGTGCTAAGCTTAGATCTGTTTAGATTTATATGGCCAGGATTAGCATTGCCCAATGAATTAAATTATAGTAACTCCTAAAATGAGTAGAATGTTAAACAGAAGATAAGTGTTTTTATGCCCACTATAAACGCAAGTCAATGATTTTAACCAACATTATCATTCAGTAAATGTATAGATAGGGTCAACAGTTGAACCACCACAAGACCAAGTACTTCACCTACATCATTTAATTCGCCTATGCGTATGGAAGTTATTATTAATCCTAAATGTGCCAGATTATCTGCTCTATGGTCGCTCATAATTGCTGTCGATCACGAAATAACAACACAATAACATAAAACTACAAATATATAGTTTATTGATTCATACCGCTGTTACATTTTTAAATAAACTTTAAATGAGCATTAATCGCCGATTTCATGTTCAAAAATGTGCCCGCGGAATTCTGGGATATGAATATTTACGGACATGCGTACTAATGCGTAGCAAACCCCACACACAAGGCTTATTAGCTAGCTAGCTAGCTAGCGAAGTTTGAAGACACCAAGTAAGTGAGGGACGAGCAATGGACTACAAATACAAAAGCCTGTTTCAGAAGTGAAAATGTAAAGAATCAGCCGAGACAAAAAAAAAGCAACCTCACGCTCCCCAAAATAGGCAGTTTCCTTAAAAAGTAAGACGAGAAATCAGTAGTTGTTCCACTGAGGAAGAGCCGATTATGCTTGCACCAGCGCGCCATGCAACACCACCTGATGTAAGTAGAGCGTATGTATTATTTATTTGTTAATAAGGCCTATACCAGAGTAAGACATGAATAATGTGGTCAATGTGCGGGTACGCAGTCCCCAATAGGCTAATGTTTTCATATTCATCAAGGTGCGCTGTCACCAAAACTGTTTTCATATTTGTCAATGAGGCACCGCCAGAAGCAAGTCCTTGCTTATCAATATCTTGGTCTTTCTATTACCACTCCTCTTCTTTATCATGGCAGTCTGTTTTTCTAGTTCTAATTTCATGTAGGCGTCAGCTGTGCAGTGCATTTCTGTTTGCTGGTCTTTTCAAAGCTGCATGCTTTCTCTTCTTTCATTCACTGACATTACTTATGTTGTGTCTGATTGTGATGGGCCAGCCTTGCATTGGGGCCTGTCGCTGCCTCATTAAGCCACTGAATATAGCCTGTGTAGCACATATATATTTTGAGCGGTGTGAGGCTCTGCTCCATTGAATAATACAATTATATACATCAGCTGGTAGCAATGGTGGACTTGCAGTCATTTAGTGCAGAGCCTGAATAACAGAGAGCTGTAAGTTGTGTTTATAATTGGCTAGCTTTGATCTCTGAACTCTGCAGGAGATTGCTTATGATCCGTCCCTGGAGAAACTCCCCTCTGTGGGCCTGCAATGGATCCGAAAACCTCCTGGTTCTCATCGTTTTCCAGAATCGAAGACAGCACACCAGGCAGCTCAGTCTAGGGTTTCACTTATATTTGACGGTCAATAACTGTGTTTTTTTTTGCCTGAACATTTGCTGATATTTTACTATGTGGTCATTTCTTCCCTGCTGGAACTAGAAAGTTGTCACTTTAGGGTCAAAGCAAGGACTGAACATTTCTAAGAAATACATATATTCCAATCACTACTGCACTTCAAGCTGCAATTTAAACATTAAGATTACTAAGTAGCCACAAACTGTAGAGTTTCTGTTTTGTAGTTTGGCCAGTTCACAGAATAAACTGCAGTTAAGTAAATGTGCATGTGACAGTTATTATAGTTGACTTAATGAACTGTCGCTGACTTTCACCTCCTGTAGCTTATGAAGATACTGTTAATTATGGTTAATATGGTTAAAATTACTTCTCTTACTATTTACAAATGACACTCTTTTTATTTGTGTTTTTGATATAGAAATAATTTTACAATTGTTTTTCACCTCTAGTCTAAGCTTTCTCAATGTAAATGTGAGGACCTATGAGTTCAAATTTGAATACCAACGGTTCCAAAATGTTAAATGAAGCACATTTTAAATGTATTAAAGGTGCATTTTTTTTGTCCGATCATTCATTAGTGAGAAAACCGAAAGGTATATTGAGTATATGAAACGAAGAAATCACACTCAAATGCCTTAACAAGCAAATAACTTCAGCACAAATCAATTCCAGCACTGCTCCGTTCTCAAAGTAAAGTATTAATTATACAGCATATAAGGAACCAAACCAATCACATCATATCCCTGGTATTGACCACGGCAGCCACTGATTAGTCGATATCCATTTTTTTTCTTTAACAGGCCGCTAGTTGATGTCTTCCTTTGAGCTACTCGCTCGTGCTTTGGACCGAGTCCCGCGGGGATCGGCTTGCTGTCCGTCTCCATCGCCAAGAGAGAGTCTGTCATTCATAGCCCGAACTGTTTATTTTTTGACCTTTGCATTTGTTGTATCCGCCTGTCTTTTGGTCGGCTTTGCGGGCGGAGCTGCGTCCTCAGAGGCGAGCCAAGGAGGACAGGATGAAAGATTCATACAGGCGCACGCGGTACGAGAGAGGTAGACGGAGATCTCCACCAGAGAGAGTTAATTAGGATCTCCCTTTCCCAGGCAATCACTCTGTTCTTGGCATTTCATCTCACTTTTTCCTGAACAAATCTGCCTACGACTGGAGGAGACAGGCCGAGAGAGAGACAGAGAAAAAGTGCTTGACCTTGGTTAGCTGTTGTGATGCATTGCTGGTTTTAGCCCCCATCAGTCTGCCTGCCCATGATAACGTTCAACATGAAACAGTGGAATAATCCCACAGCTCTCTAAGCAACCTGTCTCTAACAGCCTGCTTCCTTTCACCTGAAAGGAATAGCTTTCTTTTTTTTGTGCAAATCCATTATGTTGTTGAAGAGGCACACCTCTGAATGTTCCACCGACTCAATTCAGAGGGCCCAAGGTTTTTTCTGCTGCAAAAATTAAAATGGTGGAGCAGAAAAACACATTCATACGCAAATCAGTCCCGGTGGTGAGGTTAGAGAAAGTGCAGTGATACAATAAAGGGACAAAACAGGCCATCAACACTTTTTTTCTTCTTATGACAATAGAAATAGGAAACATAATCATAGCATGGCTAAATTGAAAACCTTCATTGTTCAATATGAAAGAGAAAGATGTGATGATTGAACTGTAAAAAGAAGCCGTGGTGTGTGTGAGAGTGAGAGAGTGAGAGAGTGAGAGAGAGAGAGAGAGAGAGAGAGAGGTGTTTATAGTCACCAACTCCCTGTCTGTCATTTGAAATTGGAGAAAGCAGACTATTATTGGACAGCAGTGCCAGTCCCAACCAATGATCTGGCTCCGTGATAGATCTGTTCAATGCACACTTTATAGCTGGCAATCCTCCGCCGAGGATCTTTCCGAAAGCTGACAGAGTGCTTATACGTAACCTGCTCGCAGAGCAAGGGGGAAATTATCGTTGTGAAATGACTTCAGCTCAACTTGGCAGCGCGTCTCTCAGTCCCCAGAACCTTTTCGGCAGAAATACTTGACTGAATTTCCACACGTCTCAAAGATTTCATCATGATAGGAATAAAAAAAAAAGAGAGAGAGAGAGAGGCAAGTGGCAATGTTTGTGACAAAATATAAAACGTGACTCACTGCTGACCCTGTGACACTGGAACTTTACAGTCATTGATCCCTGCTGCTTTTATGTAGTCACACACCCACCCATTTTTTTTATTGCAGTGTTACATTACTGTATGTGTGTGTGTGTGTATTACAATATATAATACCTATTTTGAAAAGTAACACAAATATGTGTTGTCCTAATCTTAACATTCAGCTGCGTTGATACAGATTTCATTGTGTCTGACGGTGCAGGCTTCTCTGACAACGGCCACAACCTGATGGTTTCTGCTGTGGGCCACAGGTCACATGACACAATAACTGAGGGGTCATCCAATCAGTGATGGGGATCCAGCAGCCCTTGGCAGAGGTTGGCCACATTATGGATTCACTCATTAAAAACCTTTGTATGGTTGTAGGTCAGCCGGGTTCTGACAGGTGTCGGTGAGATGAATGACTCTGCCGTAAAAAACACGTGCACGCACTAACACACCATTGCGCACACACACACACTTTTAGCCTGACCACCCAATGAGGGGAAACCGCTGCCAGTAGGAACAGTATACATGGAAATGAGGGTGGCTAACCCTGCCATGCTTAATTCATAAATCTGTTGCTGTGACTGCTGATAAAGCCAGTGTTTAGCCGCAACAAACCATTTATTGTTTTTTGACATAAGCAATAGTTAAATCAGGAAATAACCTGTTTATTTTTTTAAGTTCTGTGTATCACATGTTGGTTAGGTGATTTGCACAATATAATCATCTAAGTTTTCCTACAGGGTGTTGTTTGAGAAACACCACCGACAGATTGATTTCTTGACTTTTAACATACAGTAGATGTCCAGGTTTTGGCAACTTCTGTTCTCATTGTACATGTCGCTGTTGTAGATAGTGACTAAGTCCATGTCAAATGTCAACTCTGAGTTAGAGTTCATATCGGGTCTAGTGTTCATAATGAGTTAGGTTTGTAAACTGAAAGGATGATGATTTCGTAATGAATCGGGGCCTATGGTTTTTCACAATTATCACGATTTTCAAATGCTTTCAAATTGAGGCAAAACGCACCATTAACCTTGATATTTTAGAACTGTATTTTTCAGTTCTAAATGATCCCACTTCTGTTTGACTATTCTTCTGTTGCATTATCTTCGTCTGCAGATGTGGAATCTTTGTCAAAAGGATGTAGGTAGTGAATACGTTCAGGGCCAACTGAAGGCAAGAAGGGCAAACCTGTCGGAGCGAGTGTCAAGCAATAAAGTCAGCAGCTTTTAATTTTCAAAAATTATGAAAATTCAGTAAGGATATTTGCCACATGTCTGACTATTCTTTTAATTAATTTGGTTGTGAAATGAATGACAGTGCCGTGTGACATTAAAGAAAAGACAACAGCAGCATTGTAGCTAAAGCCTTTTGCTAACAGCTAAAGTGGGAGTTTTATGGTGTAGAATGTGCTTTAAGTCCTGGTCTGTTTGTGTTTCCCTGTATACACCACTTCTTCTGTTCACCTTACTCAAGGACTTTAAAGTCACTGAAACCAAGTGTGCGGTGCAGAATCAGATCTTGCGGAAGCTCCTCTGAGACCGACTCAGCTTGTTGTGTTTGTTGATTTAGGGTCACACCTGTCTGTGGCTGGCAGGAATACAATGAACTGTGTTAACCTATTAGAATTCCGCGGGCCCTTGCATTGTTTACGTACAGAAACATTCTTGTACACAGCTGCTGTGTTGAAGTGAGTACTCATGCCACGTACCTTTTTGGAAAGCTAAGATTCTTGTGATTCGATTGATGCCAACCATTTCAAGACAACACAACAGCAACGTCGCTGTCCGAAAACCAACCAACAAACACTTTCAGAGTTGAGCAAACTCACCTACGAAGCCTCGTGGTAATCCATAAATCCATAACATCCTGATCAAAATTATCTTGTTACATTGGTAAAGGTCCAGACGATCAAATCCAGTAAAATATTGAATCCACAACACATTATTATATCAATAAATATCCACTGACTGCTGTTGCGTCATTTCAAATTAGCCAGCAGATGTGCTTCATTTTTCCCGCTGGTTCATTTGTAAGTTTATTGACGGTCTTTGTTTTAAAAATCAGCGACTGCACTTGGACCTTTCGATTGACACCTCACTTGGCCAATAGCAGCTTCCATGTCCTGTCCACGGCTACGGTAGCCAACGAGAGTCCGAGTTGAACGGACGGGCCTGCCCATTTTCTTTCGTATAAAAAAAAATATTGCTCCATCCCAGTAGCACTTATAGTTATTCTGACTGTTGGATGAAAAACCTTGTGATTGTTCCCTTTCAAAAGAGCCCAAGGTAATGCATGTACTCCAAATGGTTCAAGAACAACTTTCAGTTCACTTTGTGTATGCCTTGTGTATGTTTGTCAATATCAGAATGCCTTACTGTTCCATGCCAGTCTTTGAAAGAATGTGTCCAAGTCTGAAATCAATCAAATCAAGAAAGCAAGCCTCTTTCTGCATGACTGAGATCCTCGTCTTTAGTTGACATACATCTCACTCTTATCTAAAGTGGTTGCGTGAACATCAAGAACATTACTGTGATAATCAAGGACTTAATGTCATAACATATTACATTATTGTAGGACACTGAGGCCTGTAAGTTGTCATGTGAGGGTAAAGTTCCACGAAAAATGAATAGAAAAAAAAAATAAAATTACTGAGAAAGGTAAAGAAGTTATTCTACCCAGATAAGAGCATATTAGAGCGAGTACAAGAGGAAGATAAGGGGATATGATTCAGTGGGAAGAGGAGGACAAGGTCAATGGTAGTTTTATACAACCAAGAGAAGATCTGATGTCTGCAACCAAGAGTTAATAATAAGGTTCTTTCTTTTGAAGTAAGCAAATAAAGCATTTCAGCCATGTTGAAAGGGAGAAAATATGATCATTATATATAAGTACAGAGTTCAACTTAAAGTAACGATTATTTTCTCCCCAATGCAATTCAAATGATTTTAGTGTGAAATCCCTCAATAAAAGATCGCGTTCTTTGTGATGCCACTTTCTCACCATTTATTTAGTCCCCAGATTTGGCCGCTCTTTCATCACCACACAATGGATTATTTTCAGTCATAAAGCTCAGATCGTGATAAGGCATCAAACGTTTGTCCAGACATTTCAAACAATCCCAATCTTAAAAGAGACAAATTATTGTTATCGGCTCGCCGGCAATTAATTAGGATGTCATCTGCAGTGAAATGAACTCAAAGAGAAAGAACTGACACATTATAAAACTAGCTAATTGTCTCAGATAATGCTTGCCGTGGTGCATGTACATTTTCTTTCTGTTCTCACTGCCTTTAATGACTTTCCCCACGGCAGGTAGCGTGTCCATCAACAGCCATGTGATGTGGTGAGTGCTTTACTGTTCCCTCTATTAATATGAATATCAATGAGTCTGACTCCTTGGCAGCTGTTTGTTTTGTTTAGTGAACAGAGTCCCTTATTTCCCCCCTTAACCTAGAGATCGTTGTGATGCCTGAATGACATCTACTTTGTACTTGTCCTTCTTGACTTTCTTGAATGTAATCATAAGCCTGTCTTGTTGACCAAGACAATATCCTTTCTCCTTTTGATCTTACTGAATATTACGTGTGCTGGGAACTCTGATCCACAAACCCCTTTAAATTGTTTTTTACAATATTGGCAATGTAGTATTTGAGGCTTATTCTGTTTCAGTTCAAATGGACATTAGCTGTAATTGGGATGCATATCCAGTCTTAGCCCTTGACAGTAGAAAAACACAGCACTTGTTGTAAAGACTGACCTTTTAACGTTTAACCTTGCCCATGCTGAACTAAGATGGTAAACATTATACCTGCATTATATCAGCATTTTAGCATTTGGCTTAGAGAGCTGCTGGCATGGCTGTATGTGTATTCTTGGTCTTATTATGGGTTATTTTTGCCTCTTGGTGACCAGATTTGTGTGATTGTTGTTGGAAATCTTACAGACAGACCTTAAACTGCATCTCCCTCAGTTATCGCTTTCTATAGATATAATAGTAAGTCAAAAAGCTCAGGAGTTATATCATTCCCACTTATTGTGAGTGCTGAACTGTTTGGGCTATTTTTGGTGTGTGTGTGTGTGTGTGTGTGTGTGTGTGTGTGTGTGTGTGTGTGTGTGTGTGTGTGTGTGTGTGTGGGTGTGTGTGTGTGTGTGTGTGTGTGTG
>JAVQJD010097330.1:0-33862 GCA_036023655.1 Nannoperca australis | reverse complement strand
CACACACACAAACACACACACACACACACACCTCCACAGTGCTCACTTATAAACTTTGAGAAAAAGGGAACGTCACCATTCTGCATCCGTGCGGTGTTAAATTGGGACACAGTCAGGATAGGGGTACATGTCACATCAATGTGAGTATCGTACATACCCTCATACTGGGTCAGTCCACAGCGCATCCTGCTGACAGGCAAAACCTCAATGTCTTTATATCCTTGTGCAATGAAGGGCAGTATGTTATTGCATTAAAAACGGTACATATAATTACTAGTATTGTTGTATGTTAATATTAAGATTCTATTTGAAGAACAAATTTTGTACCTCAAAATACCGCATGCTTGGTGAGTCGCCCCTAAATGGCCCGCAGGTAAGAATAAGTGTGAGTGATGCGTCTAATCCTAATGTCCACCCTCACTGACTCAGACACTTTGATGCTCGTTTCCGATAACTCCACAAGGGCTCAGGGCTATCCAACTGTGGAATCGGCAAGTGTATGAAGTCACTTCAGGAAGACTTTTCAATTCCTTTATGCACGCTTTCAGTAAGTTTTGAGAATTCATCGAAGGAGTTGGCAAAAAAAAACAACAGACATATAAATAGTGCACTAGCGAGCACTGTGTGTGGTTGTTAATCATGGCATGGCATGTTCACAGTTTCAAAAAATTGTTTTCATTTGATCCAACAACTTTAGTGAACAGACAGCAAACAAGAAACTGCAGTCAGTTTTAAAGTAAGCATGAAGGAGCCCGACTTTGCAGGCCACAGACATTTCTCTGCCCCTGGTGCCATTTGATGTCACAAATTGCTGTCTCATTCTTCCCATTTCCATTTCGGGTCCTTACACCGTCTTGCACTCATCTTGCGCACATTGAGCACTTACGTGGCATCAGGCTGTGAGGTTTCGGCAGCTCAGGCTAGAGGTCTTCGTGGATACACTCGGGTTCCTAGTATCCTATTTGGGCTAGGTCAAAATATTTTCAAATTATAGTCTAATCAAGTGGTTGTCACAGGAGAAAAATGTGTTGTTGGCTTTAAAGCACGATGAAGAGGGAACTGTGAAATGTGAGGAAAAAATGACATGTATTGCTACTCTTTCTGACTGCAGCTCTTCACTGAGGGGGGTGCGTCAATGTTGCTGCCAGTGTTGGTGTTCTCTCTTTTAGACTGGGTCTAAATTTCTGCACCCATGAAGACTTCTGCTTCACGAATATTGTACACACTGACATTGGACCATTGCCTACATGTGGCACACATGCAGTAAAAGAGATATCTGCAAAATCTGATTGGTTTACTTCAGATTTGCGACGAGATGAAACCGTTTTGGAATGTCACAGGGAAAAGTTGCAGCGGTGTGAAACTGGCCCGTCTCAGCTTGACAAGTAACAAGTAACTCACCATCACTGTCCTAATTCATATTTTAAGACGCCACAATTTTAAATGGAAGCACAGAGAGTCGTTGCTATGGAAACTATACAGTCTGATCAAGTTGCATTGGTGTAAACTGGCAGGTTTCACAACATCGCAGCTCAGGCTCATTGCAAGAAGATTCAACTCTCACAAATATTTGGTCTGAACTGAGCTTAGGTGAAAAACTAAAACCAGAATATCATTCTACAGCATTGTGACAAATTATGGGATTTAATATATATAGCTTACATTTAAATTAAACACAATCTTTGTAGAAAACCACTCACTGGATTAGCTAAAGGGAGCTCCAGGAACTGCAATAGTGTAATCCCTGGTTCCATGACCTTTTAAGCAAATTAATGTAATGTTGTACGTGATGTATACTGCTTTTCAATTAATTACTGGGCTGAAAGAACATTAACATTTGCAAAATGACCCAAACCGTATACATTTCGACAATATGCATTTCTATGTAATTATCACTTTCTCTGCCTATTTCAAATCACCCTGACCCTATTTTTGACATAAGAAATAACAGCTTCAGTACTGAGAAAATAAAAAACAAATACAGAGCAAGAAGGTGACTCAAACAACACATGATGGATTTTGTTTCATTGTAGTGCAGTAAACATGTAGCGCCACGCCCAGCTCTCTTGGGGTTCGAAAACATGTTATTGATTTTGCTGTTGCTGTTCCACGCAGCCTGGTTGTGGCAGATTTCTTAAGGCACTGGTGAGTGAAGGCCATCGACATGGCCTGTGTGGGTGGGAAATGAACCCAACGAGAAGGCTGAAGAGCGCCTGTTTGAAAGCCCCTGAGGATCTCAGTTCACGTGTTATGACCTTGAAATAGCATTCAGGCCTGTTGCATTTAGGCCTGCCTTGGTGAATCATTCACATGTCTGTAATTTAGTTTCAAAGAGGTTTGCAGAGTTTTGAGGTGTCCGTTAAGTAACATGTTCTACAAATTATAAGCCAGATTCCTTTAAAAACAAGGATTTGTCAAAATGTTTGTCCATTCAGCTTATTTTACAGTGAATATGTTCAGGGGTTTACAAACATCTGTAAAGTCATGTGTGCACACTTTCGTCAGGAAGGTAAATAAAGATGAGAGCAGAATCTTTGCACACCTTGTTCACTGAGTTTTCATTATTTATGGCTGTGGAAAGTGCTGATCTTACGTTCCATGCATTTGGTTTCTATAAATACATATTTTATTGGTTTAATTTTGTTTATTGTAATCCATTGTATGTCCTTATTAACCAGATCTTCGGATACTTTCATCAGGTCGAGACATATATGACTTTTGATTCTAACAATAGTAACTGGTTTCACTCAAAATCTAAGGCACCCTGTCTGATGTGTATTATCTTAAGTGTTTGCATGCTTGTGTTGAGGATTGAGTGTGCGGGATGCATCGTCATCCTCTTAGCTCAGTGGCTCCTGATTTCTTATTTGTGCGTGTGTGTTTACACAGCTCACAATGCCACTGAACTGTCCCTCAGAGTAATTAAGAGCTTACCCCATAATCCACTTGGGAAACACAGGGGCTTGGCTCCACTCAATACGCCCGGGATTCCAACACCAGACTAGCAAACAAGGAGCCAAAACAGTGTGTATTGCGCAATAGATCAATCAATTCTCCATATTGTTCTCCCTAAATCACATTTACGATAGTCTGTTATGAATGGGACTGGTGAGAGCAGTTGAATGTGTGGATCTATTCAGCCACTGAGGCATGATGATTTACTCTAGGTGAGAGGGAATTGAGGATGGAAATCAGGGAAATGAGAGTGTAAATTGATGACTAAGAAGCTCTTGTGGCTGGTGTTTGAAACGCTGAAGCTGTTTTTGGAAGCTTTGGAAGCTCGCCTCTGTGGAACCTAACCTCAGCCAACCAGGACTGACCCACCAACTCCTCCAGTTCATTAACTAAAGAAAAGCATAGCAACTAAGCAGATTACCTGTGTTCAATCATGGGTACGTCTTCCTCTTTACAGACGCGACCTTTTAGCCCAGTCTAAAGTCATAAATCTGAATGCTATGCTTGCTTGAGATTGAGTTCTGAGCGGGCTGCAGGGGACTTTCTATGATTTACCAGCAGTGGTTCTGGTGTGTATAGTGCCATAAGATTTGAATCACCCCAAGATCCGTGTGGTCACACATTCAAATGTGTGAGGAATCTGGTGGTTGAGAAAAATGTGCAATCTTACCTGAGTGGTACAAGTCAGGTTTAGGCCTTAGTAGCCCTCATCCCATATGTGTCCTGAGCATGCATATGTGGCTTCTTCAGGCCTTTTTCCAATTTGAAAGGAAGTCAGAGGTGAGGGTTTTAGGTTGGACTGCTTGTGGTGTTACATGATGGTGCTCAGGCACATTTAGCATGTCAGTTTGGGCTCCGGTTCCCATCATGGGCTGCAATAATTTGACTTCACCCCTTTGAGCCTGTGGAATCCATTAGAGGATGAAGCTGCTATGACAATTCATACTGCATGCGCCATCTTCTGTTGACAAAACTTTTCAGCTTGCTTCTTAGATGAGGGCCACGTCTGTTCTGCCCTTAGATTCATGGCAGGTTGCAATGGATTCCAGTGATGACCCAGTTTTAATGCAAAAAAAGCCCATGTCCCATACAAAGTGCATAATATCTTAATCAACAGCAGTCTCAAATCATAGTCTCTGAGTTGTTGGTTAATAATGACCGTCATGAAGATGGTTGCACCTTTATCACCTTTAATTTATCCTGTTGTTAGCACTTTCTTTTCAAGACAATGGCTCTTGTTATGAAGAAAAAAGAGGTAGGTTGAGCTATATTTGTGTGTGTACATAGAGAGACACACACACACACACACATCCAAACTGTCCCCTGAGCTTGCACCAATTGGAAACAGGCAAGGTTATTCATAAAGAGATAGATGTTGCTTTTTGTTTCTGCTGTCATTTGACAATCCATCTTAATGCATGATAATACTCGGCTGTTGGCTTTTTCCCTGTGCCAGGTTTCACACGAACGCATTCAGTTTGTCGGTTACAGAGGGCTGATGATTAAGATAAATTACTGTTCATAGGTGGCTTACTGTACTTCCCAGTGGCCAGAGAGAGGTGAAAAGAGGCCATAATATTTTATACGCAAGGAACTGTTCAGGTGCTATATGTGAGATTATCAGAAGAAAAATTGAGATTATGGGATTGAACATTTTTGTGTTACTCAGTGATACAAGTTCTGCAAATCCTCTAAGGAGACGTAATAGAGGGGCAAGATTAATTTAGGCAAATAGCCCACTTTTATTGTGACTTAAAAATGTACCTAATAGGCCGCATATACATATATCAGTTGAAGTAATTATGTTATACCATTGATTGTACCACACAAATCTGCTTTTTGCGCTGTAAAAATGAAAGTATTTATGAGGAGCATGATAATGGGAAGTTTATTGCTATTCCATTCTATGCCAAGGCTTTTCTTCCTCCACCCCATAGGGAGGACAATATACGAGACACTAATGGAAAAGGCAAGCATGGCATGTTAAATGTCATGATGGGGTGTGACTGGTATAGGGTGAGGCATTACAATGTTTTCCCCTTGATACCAAATCAATACCATGACATGTGCCACCGCACATGCTTTGACCGTAATGTCCTCTTAATTAAATGCGATGCCGTATCTGCTGAAATAGCAGTTGTGCTCCGTTCACAGCAGCTTGACTTTAAAATGTTGATAGTCTATCTATACCATCTCACTCTAAACAGGACATCTCTGTGTAGTATGTGACTTTCACCAGGTCTGTCGGCAGATGGTTCCAGAGAATTTCTCTTTCCTTACCATTTTTGTTACACTTGTACATAGGATAAGGTAGATACATGTAAATTAAATTACCTTATATCTACAAGGGTTTGATTGCTTACTATTTTTCTACAGAATAATTCCCATGGGAATTGAAATAATTTCGCTTTGTGCTACCTTATCATCCACATATATCATTTTAATCTTGCCTGTGACAGAGGTTTTACAAAAGTGTAAAAATGGCATGCGTTGTGAAACACCCTGCTAACTGTGTAGTCGCAGCTTTCTGTAGAGAAGCAGGCAGTTGTGCTGATGCCATACATAATGTTAGGCATTTTTTTTCCAGCTGCCCTGTTAATGAATGACACATTAGTGCAGGCTTGTAAAACTTTGTCATTTTGTCAAAACTTATTGTCATAACAGGCAGGCATGTCCTTGTTACTGTCTATGTATCGTGAGGCGCAGAATGTGCTTGTTGCCAGGGGATAGGAGGACTTTTGGGTATTATTCTGTCTGACTGTCATGTTCAATGCTGCAGAAACACAGAATTAAGCATGCTCAAATGGAGCTAATTTAATAATGGACCGCTCCCCAAAAGCAAAATTGCAAAACAGTGACGTACATGGATAACTGTTTGACATGACTAATTGTTAAGCCAGTATTACTCAGCGTGAACACTGGAGGCTCTGGATTATGATCGTGCACACAGCTCAGCATGGCTTTGATAGCATGTTCCAATGAGGTTTTACAGCAGTATAAAAATTTTCTTTTTATTGATAATTTTTTTTATTGGCTTGTGTGGATATAGGCACACGTCTTAATGAGTGTTTTCCCCTCTTTTGCCTTTGCAGTCTACCTCATGGCTGCCCTTAATGGCTGTGCCTCTAACCCTTCAAATACCTTGATGACTGAGTGAGGCCATCATCCACCCTCCATCCCGATCTCATTTGTCTTTTACAATCTGCACTCGTACATGTCAGGTCATCAGCCTGTTTGTCCTCCCCCCTATTGTTAGGCTCAGATGAGTCCAACAGCCCACTGTTGTGCTGGATAAATGCAATCCCATTTGGGATTTAGCACAAGAGTAAATGGAGATTAGAGGGCAGTTGTTGCTGTAAACTGGCATGTATTTAGGCAAAGATGGATTTATTTTCAATGTTAGTGTTACTCAGCTGAATAAAAGTTTGGTCTGGCTGATTAGTTGTAAACCCAGGGAGTGCGTATATGATTACATAACATTATCACACTAGAAAACCTTTCATAAAAGTGCAACTGTGTGAACGATGCAAAATGTAGTGTAAGTGTGATTCTGTAAATCCTTTATGCACATTACTTTGTGATGTGTTAGGTTAAGGTGTGAAGGTGTTTTTTTGTACTCTCTGTATTGTGTAACTACTCTTGAAAAATATATTTTTTTTTTCCAAGAGACCTCTTCTGAAACATTATGATGCAGAGGTTTTATTTTAACCAAGAACAGCAAATTTTATTCTGAAATGAAGCATGAGTACAACATTTTTAAGCGTAAAAATAAGTAATAATGTTTAAGTTGCCAGTGTCATCAGTGACCTGCCTACATACTAAATATAATTTTTAACAAGAACCATAAATGTGTCTTATCGCAATCAAAACAATCAGAAATTAAAGTAAGTAAGAATTATTACACTTTTACCAAATCTTCCTTTTACCATTTACTTGATATAGCAAGAAATTAACCCCCAGCGGTAGTTTCTCAATGTCAAGGTCACTGGAGAGTTGTCAGAGCTACAAGGAAAAAATCCATTACTGAGGCGAGGCAAAGGTGTATTATTTGCCATTCTCAAATGCTCAGCATCTATTTCTTCCCCATTGGTCAGATGTGCACCCTCTGGGAGTTTGATCTGACCACAGCAAACTTAATGGCCTTCTGTTTTAAGGATAACCATGAAGTAGTCTCAGCGCTTGAAATAAGCCTGTGGGGGGGATATGAACTACAAGTGGCTTCTGAACTAATAACTAACACCACTGCTTGAATTTCTGATAATGAAGAAGACCTCTGTTGGGCTGCTGCATCTCTGTGCTAAAGTACTAGAGTCGGACATACTGGATTTGTGTGGCCCAAAAGATGTCGATACTTGAGTTTAGAAAAGTCGATTAACAAAACAGTCACATGCCAGTTTATACCGATTGTCATGCTTCTGCTTTCCCCTCCCCTGGGTGTGTCTTTCCCTAGTTTGTTTACCTGATGTTCCTCACCTGTGCCTCGATAGTTGCCTCTCCCTCTGTGTATTTAGTCTCTGTTCTCCCTTGTCTGTACGTCAAGTGTGCCAGCGTCCGTAAGTCTCTGTGATCTAGTTGTAGCCGTCGTTGTTTGTACCAGTGTTATGTTGTTACTTATTACTGTGCTCTCTTGCCCTGTTGGCTTTTTTCCTTCCGTTGGAAGCAATTTTGTTACTTCAACACCTGTTTCAGGTCTTCAATTGTAGAAAGATATCAGGATACAAAAGCACGATGAAATTGCTTTGACGTGTCTTGCAAGAAACTGACACAGATCAGTCAGTCCTTCAGATGAGAAACTATCTCTCAAAACAGCCCTTCTCACGACCTGCGCACCGAGCTGCACTTCTTTTCTTTTGTTGATGTCATTTTCTAAGAACTGATTGCTCAGTAGGCGGGGCTTTTATACGTTGATCCCTCCCTGGTCTCCGGTCTGCCTGTTCGAGTCCGAGCCTCAAGTCAAGCCATGACGCCTAACCCTAACCTAACCCTAACCATGACGCCTAACCCTAACCCTAACGCTGAAGATAGTCTAATGAAACAATACTGCAATAAACCACACGTCCATAAAGGTTCTAATGTTCAGTTTTAGTTTGCTAAGAGGTTGATTCAACTCTGTGATCATTTTAGAGGATGTCATTTGTGCTGCTGTGGAACTGTACTGGATTATCCAGAGAGTTGTTATTTAGCCTACCCTCATTGATTAAGGTTGGGTGCTTCAAATAATAGAAACACCTGTGAAAATAACGCAATGCAATTCAACACAGCCACAAACAACATTTTCCAGAACATTAACATTAGATGCTTCATGGTTCAGGTAGAATTTATTGTAGGACTGTTTGATTCGACTGCATTAGTAAAACTTTAGTCATAAACACACATAACATAAACGAGCAGTTTGGATAAGCATCACTTAAATTTGCAGGATATTGTTACGTACTTAAAAACATGTGCATTGATACCAATATATACATATGGTAAGGTCATTTTGGATGATAATATCAAAAGTAAAGAGGTGAGATGATATATGAAACATTCTATTGATGTCCTGTGTCCTTTGATATTGAGCACTAGAAGCTTAAAAGTGAAGGGAATCTGCAAAACCGCCATTTGCAGAGGAACTTGCTTCAAACAATCCATTATCTCTCCACGTTATCTTGAAATAAGAGTTTTCTGTAAATGTGCTGGAACAAATAGACTGCTACATTACCCCTCCTTGTTGACTTACTTAATTGTTTAAAAAAAAAATACTTTTAATACCACTGTAGGTTAAATGACCTGTTATGCTGATTGTGTGAAAGAGGACACATATTAAAAACTCTTCTGTCAAGCAGATATGATCTCAAAATAAAAGGATTTAGTGAAGAGTCCGTGACCCTTTTTTATCACAGTCCTATTGTGTAATGAGATGAAATGATTGCACAAGAGAGACATTTAAAACTGGGTTACGCTGACAGTTCCCTCAGTGAACTGCTTTGACAAACATTCAAAATTTAATCTGTTTATATTTAGCTGCTTCATGATTGAATAATGCAGCCCTTTTACATGCAAAAACAACTGCAGGGTGTCAGCGATAATGAAAAATAGATACGTTCAACTTAGTTCCACAAAAAAAAAAGTTCTCTTCTGAGTTTCTCTTTTGCAAACTCCGCCAACTAAATCCATCATTAACAACATTAAATCCATAAGACATCAACCAACCTGAGGAGGAATGAAGGGGAAAGCCAGCGGAATAGCTTACAATTAATTCCATCACTAGCTAAATCCGTTTGTAAAGATTTATGGATTTGCAATTAGCATAAACATGAAGGAGATCGATAACAATGACATTATCTCTGCTGAACTAATCGGTTTATTCACACATCAAAACAAGGCAGAGTAAATCTTTTGTTTAAAGACGTATCGTGCCTGCACTGTGTTGAGGTATTAAGATACTCTGACAACATAGTGCGATGGTGGCAAGAGCCCACACAGACTTGGGATGCTTGTATCCTGGTATTAGTGTAATCTTACGTGGAATCAAGACACTGGCTGACATCAATCTGCTGTCAAATGTATTTGGAAATGAAGGACAAAGATTCATAGTGATGGATAATTTGCTTCAGTGTGAAAATGCATTTTAAAGCATATCAGCTGCAGCTATTTTGCAGGGTTCTCTGGGAAACTTCCTCAGAGCAAACAGATCTACAAGCTACAATTATTGTGCCACGTTCAGGCTACCTGAGATAGCGAGGAATTGCTGTGCCAGTTTGTGGATTGCACCACTGTGCCACGACCGCTTTAGAGAAAATCTCTGCACCATCTCTTGATTGACGCGATGTCATCTCCTTGTCAAGCACGCGACTGGAGCTCAAGGGTCGGAGTCCCTGACGGCTCCTAGCCTGCGGAGAAATGCCAGGGAGCCGGCAGGCACTTGTGTTTTTAATAGAAACCGGTCAAAAAAAAGATCTGTCACTTCCTCGTTCACTATTTGGGTGACTTCTGGAGACCATTAAGAGCTACTTTTCCCTCCCTTAACATGCCACCACAAAACTAGTTCCATTTTCACATAGTTATTAATTTTAAGGAATGACTTGCAAATGTTATGCAAGAGCAGCTGTCTATGTGTATATTCAAGTACATGTAGATGCATGTAGCACACAGACTGTGCAAGGGACCAGATAAATTATGTTTGTGGACTGTTAATTAATGAGCATACTGTGCTGAAGTTGTTTCACCTTGTTTTTATAAATTTGTATAAACTTTATGATGAGGAACACAAGGAAGGTGTGTGTGTGTGTGTGTGTGTGTGCGCGAGGTTGTCAGAGACAAAGTGAGAGAGTGAGAAGTGGGTGAATGAGTAATAGAAAATGAGACCCTTGATCATGAAGTACAGTATATGCAGGTACATTATTTCATCCTCAAATGAGAGCCACTCCATCTCATCCTCTGCTAGGAGTCTATTTCGCAACATAATGTGTGCAATTAGGTCTCCATCATGAATAATGTTTAATTTATTATCTCAACAGCTGTCAGTTTGAACAAGAAATGGATCAGTTGGCGAATTTGTTAGAGAGCTGACGTAAATTGAACAGTACGTCTCGGTTGAATGGATGTTCCTGCATTATTATTCTTATGTTCTGTAATTAAGCGACAATGTAGAAGACAAGGTACATGCCACGTGAACTGGGAGAAAAACGTACTGCGGGCTGTGTCACAAGATGGAGCCTCTGTCTGTGTAATCAAATGGAGTTACAGGTGGCTGCACACGTGGAATAAACGGTCCTCGCCAAACTTTGTGGAAGTCGTGAAGCTGAGTCCCCTGCCTCACTATCCAGTCGGTACTCGCCGCTAACTCCTGCAACGTGACATTACACTGAAATTCCCACCGAGTTGGTGTCTGGCGGTTGTACGATAGCTATTAAGAGTCTCAGTCTAATGCTAAACTACCAGCTAACAGAAACAGCGGAACCAGCTGCTTAATCACAGCAGGCCGTGGAGCTGCATGCCAGACAGCTAAGAGAGATACAGTTACTGTGCGGCACATTAACAATGGGCACAAGTAGTATTTTACAAAAAACAGTAAAGCTACAGTCATGAATCGTGTGAGCAACATGCCCACTTCTTACGGGTGTGAATCCAATTAACCAATGGCAGTGCCATTTTTAAAGGGGACCTCCACCGATTATACACATTGCTGAATTGATGACAGGAGCAGAAGGGAGTCGGCGCACCGCAGTTTTAAAGTGTGAGCTATACATGTTGTGTTTATTTCATTTATTTCTCAAATTTCATGTTTATTTGGATTTTGTGGCGATTATGTCGCCACGCCAGTCGTTAGACAAAGATGTTAATGGAAAAACATGCATTTTGTGTTGCATATTTTCTTAATGATTAATCAATTATTAACACGCCCAATAACAGATTATTAAGGAATCCGCTTCGAATTTGCATGCCTGGTTTCTACCTAAAGGTTTGTTTGTTGCAGAAAAGTACATTTTTACCTCTAAGCTGCTTCTATTTTAATCACAGTGAAATAGTTATGCAATAAATCTTAATATTATAAGTTAGAAACTGAAAAGCACTCAGATTTCCTTCTAAACTTTCCAGATCTTGCAGATGGATAATCCTTTGCTGTCAATTTGCAGCGCACCCTCATGCAAGCGTGTGCAAAAATTCTTTCAAACAAAGCAAAATCCATCTCTGCCTCAGCTATCTTCCTCCATGATGATTCTCCTTCCTCGACTTGTTGGAGAGGACCGCTCACACAGGAGATAGCAAGCTGTGGCGGCCGGCCATGAACTTGGCTGCTGACTCAGAAGAGGACATTAGCATACAGCTGCCATTAGCCAGCTGCAGCTGCTACGGATGCCTTCCTTAGTTTGCTAAAAGGAAGAGATAGTACGCCGGGCTAACTCGTGTGGGTGTGACGGAGTGTGCATAAGGCGTGCACTCACGCTCCACAGAGACCTTTGTTGATGCCTTTTCTCTATCTTGATGACTGATATTGTGGTGTTCTTATGAAACACTGTTTGCAAACCTTAAGAACGGCCTGTTGTATGGCTGGTGCGATATATTGCGGAAAGAAAATGTAAATATGCAAACCCTTCTGGCTTGCACACACGTGCGAAAAAACATACAGATTTTCCGGAAATATGGTCTCAGCAAAGGGAATTTCCTTTAACGGTACCTTTTGAATTTATTTCTGCTTGTTCCCAATTCACTCTGAGAGAGAGCCTTCTTTTCATGTCTAGTTGAAGCTGAATCACATTCTGTCAGGGTTGAGGTGATGTTGCAGGCAGATTGCTTATCCGTCAGGATCACGGCAGACACAAACAGGTTGCTGATGCTGCTGCTTAAACCTGTCTCAGGCAGGCCTTGATCATCAAATCTGTCCCTGTCTGCTGTGATATATTGACAGCATTGCATTTGTCTCCCCCTTCCTCTCCAAGCTGAATTCCTGACCAATCCTGTGCCTGGTTACCGGGCCATCATAAAGAATGTATGACAGGACCTTAGAGCAGTGAGGGATGGCTTCGGTGAAGCCGGTAGGGCTGGTGAAGATGGAATAACGCAGGTGTGGCTGCACATGGCAGCTTGACTTATGGCCTTGATTCCTTTCACAACCACCTTGAAATCTCCGACTGTGGACATTCTTTGAGAAGTTGTTGTAATGAACATGAAATAGATAGAAATGTTGTGGTCCGGTGCTTATTAAAGTTGAAGGAGGAAGGCCAAGCAAGTTCAAATTCAATTTAACACCCCTACAATTCACATGCAGGTTTTGCAAATTACATGTTATCACCTGAATCCTTGTCTTTGAACTCATTAAGATTGAATATGACTTCTTCAGGGTGTTTCTCAAGAATACTGTTGAGATCTGGTTTGATTATAAAAAATAAATAAATAACTTTTCATTTCTTCTCTTTTTAATTTGTCAATTTAGTTGTGCCCATGACCACCAGAGACACAGATGGCTTACATATAGCTTACCATTTAGTAGAGAGGTACATTTCCCAGAAAGCGTTGATTGGTCATGGTCGGAGAACAAATTCCCTTCACAAATTGTGATCTCGAGAGATAAACCTCAGACCTAGATCAATACAATCGGCAGGACAGTGACGTCAAAACTAATTAAGATTGCCTGTGTGGCACAATGGTACCAATCTGTGCTGGGTGGGCCCGGTGTCAGCATGGGCACCGCAAGGTTATTTTTCTTCCATTGTTTGGGGCTTAGAGACACCTCCAGAGGGATCCCTGCAGCCAAGACACTATTATCTGGCTACGGTTTGGGACAATCACACTGTCCCTCACTCATTTCTTGTAAAGGTCCCTCTTCAATTAATCTCAGAGCCAAATCTTTTTATGCTCTCCTGTACGGATCCCATGAAAAGAGACTTTTTTCAAAGAAGCTACTGAACAGGTTGGCTTTCTGTGTTGAAAGGGAACAATGTGGGATTATGTCATATAGAGTAAACTGGGGAAAAGAGGATGTAGCTGGGTGACTCCGATTATGCTGACAGATAATGTAGTGTTGTCACGTCTGACATGGTGAAATGTTGTGTGTGTGTGTGTGTGTGTGTGTGTGTGTGTGTGTACATTCACAGGCTGAGCTGTACATTTCAGTTTAGACCAGATTCTGAATCAGTTCAACCCATCAATCATAAGCAGATCATTGAATGATACAATCAATGTGAGGATAATATTATTATTATTATTATTATTATTATTATTATATATTGTATAATTATATTGATTCCCAAAGGGACATTTTAATTGAATTGGTCTTTCTCTACAAAATCCAAGCAAGTCTGGTCTCTCTTAATTTGCATTATCAACATTACAAATTCGGAATCTGTCTCCCAACTCTCAATCTCCCCTTGATGATGATTAGAAGACGAATCAAACACATTAAACTGGTACAGTAAAAAGCATTTGTGTTGAGGTCAGAGTGGTAAATATGCAGACAATATATCGGGTCTATTAATACTCAGATTGTAGGTTTGTAGTTGTACCATTGGTGCTGTTGGTCATGATAACATTGTCCTCGCAGAGTTAAATGCTGAGATCTGGGAAAAAAACAAGTCAGATATGAGCAATGAAACAATTTTACAGATTTAGGTAGTGAGCTTGTTTGGGAATGAAAACAAAGGCAAAAGATCAAATTTGAGCTGTCGTACATGGCTGTAGTTGTGTTTTCCTGTGCAACGCAGGATTATTATTGTCATTTCAGTTTAGTTTATCTGAGTACACTGTTGGCTTGTTTGTCTGATTGTGTAACAGCTTGAGTTTTGCGCAACAACTAGATTGCAGCAATTACCTCAGCGAGTACACACACAATGTGTTTTGGTTAAAAGAAACCAAAAAAACTGTAAACTTAACTTACAAGAAAACTCCGCAGGGTACTTTTAAAATGTCACCAAGCAAACTCATCTCAGTTTTAAAAAAGTGAAATAAGAATTTTATTTTAAGTCTCTCATATTTTACCCAAACAAAGTTATTTTATTTGCTCCAACTTAACCATAAACAAACCCTTTTTACATGCTCACAAGGACACAATAGTTAGAGAACAGAGTATTCTCACATAAATCAAATCATCGTATAAGAACCTACAGTCTTTTCACATTCCTTGTGTTCACAACATGTGATTTCTGGTTTATAATTTGTGTTTTTTTGTGTCTTTTATTAGACTGTGCTGTAAGAATGTCCCTGTTCGCCACGCTGCCTTAAACTTTAAAATGAATTTTACTGATAAGCCTGCAATTTGTTGACAGTAAATGTTATTTCAAAAGTTAATCATCAGGCAGGAAGATACGGAACAACAAATAACCTGCAGCAGCATGGAGGGACAAATTGAAACTAAATTAGAATCTTTACAGACTGTGTTACAAACTTAGAAATTCCCCTTAAAATGCCCCATTTCAAGCACAAAACAAAACCAACATTACAGCTTGTGTTTATTTGTTACTAATAACAAATATTCTTTCCTTAACCAACCTTGCTTGCATGTAATCAGTTCAAAATAACCTTGAAAAATGCAAACAAGGCAATTGTGTTGGGGTGATTAATTCATTTCTGGATTGCTGTGCCTGACTGCATGTGGGACACAGTAAGATTAATTTTGTGAATTTATGTATTTCACAGGGAAAAAAAGAGAGAATGGTTTTGGAGTGCAAAGATGAATGTTTATTTGGATAAAGTAGCCAAGATATAATATTACTCACCACACACGCCCTAGCAGTGTGCTACACACAAACACACACACACACACACACACACACAGAGAGAGAGAGAGACAGAGTCAAAGTTGTTTTAAAGTCAAATGGATTGTAACAGGAACCCGAGATGTGCCTTACTCCCAGGATTAGGTAATGTGTAGAACAAAAGAGATATGAATAATTTATTGGCCACTGCATGCATTGTGGTTATGCACATACAAGTGTTAGTTTCCGAATCAGTGTGTGAAACTCTAAACATGTTCATGAGAGATGCAGAGTTTTCAGATCTGTTTATGTTGTATGAAGGCTATACTCATATTTACCTTCATTAAGGCACAGTATCTGTACCTGCAATGTTTTTACTGCAACATCCACTACTTTTGTCAATAGCAGAATTAAGACGTCTTTAAATGTTCCTTATACAAAACTAGACTTTATACAATAACTTTTTTTTTTTCCCTAACAGTACAAAAATTCCAAGGTTTTTAATGCTATTGTACCCAGGATGAAATCGTCGTTGCATTCTCATATCCACTACATCATTGATAAATGCAAAATCATTTACCAACAAACACTAAGAAAAATGCAACTGTCCCCACTTGCAGCGACTCAGAGTTGCTGAGCAGTGAAATATTCAGGTGTTTCATGTGATTCATTTTTTCAGTTGATTTGACAAAACACTTTTGCTGTGTGGTGAAAAGCTACATTATGATATGACTGTAACTCCCTGGGCCATATTGAGGGCCTTTTTTTTCTCTTGAAGAAGCACTGTAATGGGGACTTCATCTTTTTTTCTTTTGGGGCTATTCTATAAAAAGGTGCCAGTGTCTGAGGTCCCAGTGGTACCTATTACGGCAGCCTAGTAGTCATTAATCACGGACGAGTAAGCATTTCAACGCTGCGTCCGCCCAGAGTTTCCAATAGCCATTCATTAACAGTTTCCACCGCCATCTCTTTTCTTAGCACCTGCCCCCTCCTCTCCATTGCTCCCACCTGGACTCCACGGAGTTGGTCCTTTTCTTGCTGACATACCTGCTTTTTTATATTTCCTCTGTTATGTAGAAACTGTAGAAGAAGGAAGTGCTCACTCTTCAGGGCTTTTTATATAATGTGGAGAAGATCTTAAGATAACCTTTGCAAAAGTTATCCACGTCTTTGCTTCCTCTTGTCCTTTTTCAAGTTGTTGCTGTTTATTAGAAAAGCCTGTCAGTGGTGCATACAGTATAGGGTGTTTATGTGAAAAGCGCTGTTTGGTGGAAACTGACAACATATACTTTGTCTTTAATTGCATTCATCTATCTTGGATTGCAGCCAGGTCTGCATGCAGCGGTGAGGCGGGCGTAGAAAAAGTTCCTTCTAAATGAAAGCCACAAAAATACTTTGAAGCTGTCGTACAGAATCGAGATAATAACCAAACTCAGATAGTTACGTGTGACGAGGTATTGCTTCTTTCCATCTGTAAAATCAACTGTGTTCCAACTGTATGTGCTGCTGTTTCATTTCGTTTGACGTGGAAAAATTATCTGTCAAACATCATGTTATACAGTGGCCAGTGGGGAAATTATACCCATTATTAATGGTCTCCAAGATCTCTCAGGGGCTTTCCATTATAATTATTGACTTTTTCCCTTCTTGTCTCATACAGTGTTTTTTTTTTTTACGTTAAATTAGAGCAGGGTCAGCATCTGGTAAAGAGAAAAAGCAAGACATAAATAATTTTGTGGTTGGCAAGGTGTTTGTGTCACAAAATCTGAGACACGAAAACAAAGGAGTTTATTTGGTTGTTTTTATTGTACTGCGTTTCACACAGGTGATAATTGAACTCAAGTTATCCAGGACCTTCAAACTGCATCCTTTGACTGCAAATGTCCGTGTTTATTTTCATAAATAAACCAAACTGGGCCATTTAAAGAAACGTGTGAAAAGTCTTTAGCGTTGGAGACGGTTTGCTTGGACACAAAAGAGCAGCCAGCGTTTAAATGGACCTATTTGATTGCCCAAGAGGATGATTGTTGTCCCTATACTCGTTGTGGAGACCAATTTACCACCAATTACAGCAGGTAGTGGGGGAAAAAAATCAAGGCTATAATGCGAAAACCTTGATCTCGAAACTTGTTACGTATCGACTGTCTCAACGTATTTCTCACTGATTATGAGTAGGCCTCCTGAGCCCTAATCATTTCAGTGTAATAGTTAAGTTAAATACCAAAAACTCATTATCAAGTTGGACATGGCACCAGGAGTGCACTACTTTCTGATTTCCCTCCCCAAGAAATGGGACATCAAGCATGTTGAAGGGTATCTCTGATGGCCAAAAACCTGACCAGACAAACCTGAGCGATTTTGCTTTCTGCTCTGATTGATTGGGTGGAGCTCTCAGCTTTCTTATTGATATGCATCAGAGAAGGGAGTAACTTTCTTTGCACAATAATTTGCCAACAATTACAGTGAGCCTCCCACCTCGGCAGCACCTTACTTCTTATAGTAGTTAAAAGTGCTGATCAGCAGATAAGCGGGGAGATCCCCCTCCTCCTCGGTTTACCTCGTGTCATATAAGACATTAACCCTGAGAGTTAGATTTCCCTCGGCAGCAGCCTAAACAAAATGACTGCTAATCATTTGTCGTCTGCTCCCTGGAAGACTGTTGGTATAAGTCTGCATTGATTAAATGACGAGAGAGAGAGAGAGAGAGAATAAGAGGGAGCAGCCTTCTTCACTTGACTAATGCAGATGACGGGGAAAAGTGTGACAGATGGCAGAAAGTGGCTAATGTAAGGTCACCTGAGGAAGTGGCTTCATAACATGCATTTATAGCTCATGTGCACAATTTGTGAGTTGTGGTTTGAGGGAAGACAAATGTCTTCTCACACCATCAGTTTTTATAACAGTGGAATTCCAAATGAAATAACTCTTAAGTTGGATTGCTTTATTAAGGAAAATCTTGTATTTGTGCTATTTTAATGCTATTAATATTACAACTAATATGAGACAAAGTTAGCACAGAACATTATTTGAACTCTGGAGTTTTCTACATGATTAAGAAATCAAAGGTAAATACCCCTGTGGCCACATAAAGAATGGCAGAGCCATTACTCATATCCTGGAACAAACTTAATAGGCTAAAGTCTACCATACTGTGGGTGAATGAGTAATGCAGGGTCTTGGCTGCTGGTACGGTTCAGAACAGAAGCTAACAGTAGTTGCCAATTCCACGATAAATATCAAATAGTCTGGCAGCACATTTTGGAAATTGAGCTCCATGATGGAGTGGAAAGTGCCATCAGGCTGATGCATTGTTAAAGACAAGCGGGAACAGCTGGTGGCCTTTTCTGAGATAATCCAACTCTTGATGATTTTGGACTTCTTGCTTGTGGTAAGAGCCTGTGCTTTGCCCTCCACTATTCTTCTCCACAGCAAACTTCTTCTCCTTGGTTTATAAATGAAAATACATTTCATCCACATAAACACTCCATAATCACACACATGCTTACCGCGCAGGATGCAAAGCCTGAAACCATTTGGACAAGGAGTCTATGAGTCTGCATATATGCAGAATCTTAACTACTGCTCCATTAACTCACAGTAATGATGCATGGCGTCCGTCTGTTTGGCTGTTGGTGATCTGGAGATGGCACACTGTTGCATGCCGTATGCCCTCTCTTATTCTGGGCAGAATACGGAGCCTCACAATTGGAAGAGAAAGAGCAAAAACATTAAAGGTGCATCTGAGCTGCAGTGAACAAAATGGTTCGTACTGTTAGGGCTCACAGTTTATGGGTGAGAGAAAGGCAGAGATAAAGGGAGTGTGAAAGCCCACTGTAGCATTCCCCCTATTGTGAAGTATATTTGTCTGCAGTCCTTTTGGAAGGCTCACAAAGCGGCTTGACAACTGAAGACATGTTTTCTTTATGTGAGCATCAGCCTCTGTGATACACCGGGAAAATGTTATTTTTTTTACCCCCAACTGTTGTTTATGGGAAGCAAGTGTCAAAAACGACTTCAGTCTCCAAAGCAAAATTTATAAAAGTAACAATATGAAAAGTGCATGCTCTTATTTTCGATCACTCAGTGGTGTATGAGAATTCAAAATTTGCGTGTGTGATTCTGGGAGTTGACTTCCCGCTTTGAAGTGTGAGTGTGCAAAATACATGCAACACTCAACACAAGAAAGCAGGCGGATTTCTCAGCTGAATTTGCCTATTATTAAATTATATCGGCACATATCGGAGTTGCGAGCTGTACACCCTAATTACTATTCTTTTGAAAAATACTGGTGTTATTCGAGACTCATACAAAATGGAGGATGAAGTTGAGAATAAATTAGTTTCCTAAACTCTGAATACAGGAGAATGCATGCATGCCAGCAAAACTTTGCAAGATTTTTGCAGGACTGTGTTATAACTTCAGTTTTGACACTGAACTCATGGCATTGGCTTTAACACATTCATAACAAGCAGTCCTGCTCAAGAGAAAGGAATTATATATATATATATATAAGAACAATATTCAAGTAATACCCTCCGTATAGCCATGTCACATTTTCAATACCATTATCCTATGAAATGAAGGCCCCCTGAGAGACCCCTGATCAGTGTGACTAACCTCCCTGTACTTGCCTCAGAACCTCAACCGATACAGTCTCTGCTGTGTGGTTTTGTGTTGGAGCGCAGTGGACCCGTGCAGCAATTTGTGCTTCCTCTATCTGCTAAGCAAGTGCCCCAAATACAGTTTTCCCTGCAAAGATAAGGGCTGGATAATACATTTGTTGTGTCAGTTCCTGGAATTACCTGACTCTCCTATTTGTCTCTGACTGTGGTTCTAGATACTCTTCTGGATGGTGCTCCATGTCTCTCCCTTTCTGTAATTAATCACCAGTGGTAGTGTGCTATCAACCTTGCCTACACTTATCTGGATGTTTAGCCTAATGTAGACAAAGGAATTACATTTTGGCCTTATGATGCCAAGTGGTTAATACGTGCATGTGCGATACAGATGAGGGCTATTTAATCACAGGGCTCGAGAGGGTGTCAAGATAGTTGGATCTCTCATGAGGCAACTCAGTTATTTGTTTTTGGGGCAAAAATCTGAAAAAGAGTTAAGGACTTAAAGCTGCAGGAATCTACATTTGAATAGAAATAGCATTAAATCAAATCTCCAGTCTCATCGCACTCATCAACCTCATTTTCATCACCAGAAGTCTGCTGTTTTTGAGCAATCAAGGTCTGATAAACAAACTGTGCGCTAAATGCCCATCACCAAATGGCAGACAGAAAAAGTTAGCAACTAGATTGTGAATAATGTAGGAAAACTAGCTAGCTTAAGTCCAGTTAATGGAACCCAAAACAGAGCTAAAAGGAGAATGTATATTGGACAAATTTAATATTACCCAATGATATTCAACACCCCCCATACACTTTGAAATGATGTCAACCAGTATCGTTTGTATGGTTTAGTTGCAAGAGTTCAGTAAATAAAACTCTTAGATAACATTGAACATGTGGATGCAAACTGCCATGACAACGTAGAACTTTGCGAAAATGTTGTTTCCAATATTCAATGTTGAGTGCAACTTTACAAGAGACAAATGTAATGTTTACCTCAGACTCAGACATGAGTCTTGGGTCTCTCATTCTTTTTTGCAAGTATTGCATCAGTAAACCTCCCATTATCTTCAAATACCTTATTGACAAATGAATGTGTAACCAGAAAAATTAACCCACCCCTGACCTAACACCCTAGAAAGCAGCATTAACTACCACTGAGTGTAACCTGCGGGAACACTCATCACAAGTTGTTGTGACATTATTGGAACCACCTGGAGCCTGTCAGAGCTGCTTTCTAATGACTGCTGTCTCTGCTGTGTTTGATGTGTAACTTGTCACTCTACCATGTGCAGTCTAAACTAGAATGTTTTGATGCATATGAGTCAGACAACAGGAAAAGACTCCAAAATGCTTTTGATGCAACACCTTTAAACCCTGGTCGGTTTTGGGTGAAAAGATTCAGCAGCAAACTTCTGCTCCGTATCAGAGCTGAGAATAACGTGAGCCAGGAGGCAAGAGAGACACTGCATCAGGGACCAATTTACATCATGACACTGTCAAGATGGAGCCTCAGAGGTGTTACATCTGGAGGTGACTTGCACTGAGCATTCTAAAATTATGCGCACATATATTTGAATATTATCATCAAGTTCATTCTGTACTGATCTCAAAGAGCATGAAAATCCTGGGAACATGCAAATCACTCAACAAGAAAGGTATAAAGGTCTGCGATAACTTGAAATTACAGTATATCAAAAGTGCACTAAAGCACACTGTGCTGATATTATGTTGAAATATCTTAACAACATTGAGCTCAAAGGGCATACTAAGTGCACCGACACGGCAACATTTGTAATAGATTATTTAATACTTGACTAACAAGAAGTAGGTATGTTCACTCACGCATTAACGAATCTGCTTTTAAGTGTCAAATCAATCCGTATCATGAAACTATCATTACATTAGAAGAAAATGCTGTTACTATCGTACCTTTTTTTTTTTTTGAAGAACATCAAGCCTCCTTTTGAGGCTTTCCTGCTCTGTTCTTGATTCAACAGCCGATTTAACATTCGACCCACTTTCGGCGAGGTTTTCTACTGGGACGCAACCCAGAAGTGTCATACGGCAGAACCAGAATAATAAGGCCCTCCACTCTGGAAATGAAAGCAAACCATACCCTGTTTATGCTCTCTAGATTAGCACAAGCAAATGCAAGCACAACAGCTTTCTGTATGGTTGATTTGCTTATTTAAGAAGCGCATACAGTCGTCAGCTTGCATTATTGAAATCAGTGCGGATGAAAAAAGATTCACAGAGAAACAGACAGGATAAGTACAGTGTAATCCAATACGCACGCATCTCATTTTGAAGGCTAATTATGCACACCCTGCCCCTTGAATGTTAGTTTGGTATGGAAATGACAGCCAACAATTGTATGCGACCCTTAGGAATATAATTAGTATTATAATATAATGTAATTAGTCTTACCATGCCATGTAATCGCACAAGGCTCGGGATATCAATAGTTAATGTGCAAACTTGATCACAAACAACCTGATTAAATATTCCTCCTTACTTTCAAAGAGCTAGTAGTAGTCTGCCAGCAGGTCTCACAGGGAATTTAATGTTTTTACTGAAGTTAGTGAAGTACATATTGTCTCTGAGGTGAACTCTGGCTGGAACAATTAACGCTACTCTAATTATAGGAATGCTGATATTGACAATGTAGTCTTCAGTATGTGTTTAACCTAAAGATGTCAGGAAATCTAAACATTTAAAGCCATGCTATTCCCTTGTGGCTCAAATAATGCAGTAGTATATTCATAAATATGTTGAAAATCTTAGAATTTAGTGTTGTGATATCTACTACAGAAAGACCAGTGATCCCTTAACCTTATTGTCCAACGTACCGCCACAGCCCTGTGAGATGACCGTACCCCTCCGTCAATGCCACACATCGTGTTTCAAATGGGCTCATTTGAGTTGATTTTAACCGGATGTTATTTAATTATGTAAAACAATGATGTTTTCGTATACGTGTTTGTTTGGTAAAGTCCAGACTTTTTTTGACTAGGGTGCCCAAGTGGGGCACTGACTTATGCAGGGGTGGCATGACGTACATGTACACACGCACACACAAACAGACACACACACAGATACGCACTACACATAGTATATAGTCTATAGTCTATACTCTAATTACTAACATTACAGCATATCACAGTTTCTTACATTCCTGTATTTTTCTATTAAAACGATAAATAGACCAATCACAACATAATGGAGTGGCACCATACAAATGTAATATAAAGCTGCCATTCTTCAAATCTTCAAAAAGAAATTGCACCTCCAAAAGTAGGCTACATACAAAAGAAAACATTGCACATCCAAAAATACAGTCGCAATATAAAGTACCAACAAAATGAAAATAAATAAGCCTGTGTGGACAAAATATTGTGTTGACCAAATTGTGCAAAACTTAAAATCTACAATACAAATCTCTAACAGAAACAGAACAGTCCCGCCAGTCATAGTAGGATAATGGGGTGGCACCTGGGATGGCCAATCCGATTTCAGGCCACTTCCTGTACATGCCCCTGAGTTGTACAACTACTGCCAGAGTGCCAGAAGCCAGAATGTATCCATTACATTTAGCTAACCGTTTCAACCATTTATCAGATAAATGTAGCTATTTTAACCATTTTTAATATACTGAGTTAGCTACATCAGCTATTTATCACTTTTAGATAACTTTTTCAACTGTTTGCTGGTTAATTTAGCTATCTATTTTAGCCATTTATGAACTAATTATCCATTACTTTTGGCTAACCATTTCAACTGTTTATCCATTACTTGTAGCCATTTCCACCATTTATCCATTAGTTTTAGTTAACTGTTTCGACCTCTCTGCACCCTTGCTAACAAATTCCCATGCACTGTCAGCCGCAACAGGTAGTGTTCAGGTGTTACAGCTGTGGTGTGTGTGTGTGTGTGTGGTGTGGTGTGGGGGGGGTTACATAACTTCTATTTTTCTTTTTCATATTGGTTGAGCCTACTCTACAGTCTTTACACGTAGCCCCTGGCAACTGCAGAAGTAACCCCTAGGGTACCCCTGGTTGGTAATCACTGCTGTAGAGTATAATACTAAATAAGACAGCTGTTTTAATGTCTTATATGCTGTATTTTCTGTAATATAAACATGTTTTCTGACTCAAGAACTTGATGGGAGCCCATTTCTTATTAGCTCATTGTTATTATTCATCCTGATGTGCATAAAGTGCAACGAAGCAAATAATTCCTCTTGATGCTTGTTGTGATGTTTTAATTATGTCTCTAGTGCTCCCATGTCAGTGGTGCAATTACTGTGGTTTAAAGAAGAGTAAAAAAAAAAAGATTGGGGTGTTTTTATCGTCAAAATTCCATTTTTGTAACTGATGTGAGTGTGACATCACACATTTTTACCTTCAATGCATATGGATTGCGGCGAAAAGGTGCTAACTAGCTAGGTGCAAAGTAAATGGTGCCTATAAGATCAACGCATGAGCACAAACATGTCTTTCTGTTATCTAGGGCAGCTTGCAGTATATTACACTGCCTCAGTAGTTGTTTTGAGTGTCTTTGAGAGAGCGTTTCTCTCTCCAAGCATGTTTCCGCTATATAGTCTCCAAAGTGTTACAGCCATAATTACCCCAGATTAATGAGGAGGCCACTTCAAAATGAAACATATGAATAATAAAGGTGTTGTTATACAAACACTGTTTCATCTTTCATTGTAATCTTACACAATAGTCACACAGGACAGTAAAAAAGCATGTTATCAAATTTATTAAGGCCACGCTGACAATTTGTGCCTGTGAATATTGATGAAGGGGAAAACCACCCTTTTTTCCTGCCTTGTCTTGTTATATAGAGACAACAGAGTGCATTTCTAAATTACATTTAAGAAGCCGAATGGATCAAATCAAGTCAAATTTTCCTTTTTCTTCACTTGGCCTAGTTAAGAAAAGGAAAACGTTGATACATACACCTGCCGTAAAGCATTGCTCCGTTAACGCTTTCTGATTGGCAGTATGAATTGCGCCGACACTGGTCAGAATGCATAAAGACTGCCCCCTGTCTGCCTTTATCAACACTTACAGATAATTAAACCCATGGGAAAAGATTGGGAGTCTGCTGGGAGATCAGAACGGCTAAGGGGAATAAAGCTGTGTAGCTCTGTGAAATGATCATAGCGCAAACACTGGCTTCTCTTCACTCACTGAGGCCTTTAACACCCTTCGTATAAATAATGTGTATATGTCTTTTTAAGGAAAGCTTAGTGTCCTCACTTTACTTTTTTCGTCTCTAGATCGGTGAACAACAGTCTGAGTGATTGCTGACCTCTAAAGGAAGTTACACTAGCAGAATCAATAAAAGTGACACATTAGTGTGTGCACAAAAATCGTCCAGATAATTGGATGTTCTGTTTATACAAATTTTTTGAATAAATTAAATATTCAGTATTTTTGCAGCGACTCTTGGAGTAGAGTACTCGTAGAGTATTACCCAAGAGCTGCTAAAAGGAAAGCTTCACCAATTGGGATGAATGAGTCGGGGTTGCCTCTGATTTCTGAATGAAAGAGCCGACATATTTCCCTCATTTCCACGTCTTGAGATGGCTTCCATGATGAACCAATTATTTGCAGAAATTACTTCTAAAAATGGCTGAAAAGGTTTCCTAAAATGAGAAACACCATCGTTCGGCTCCGACCCCCCCTCCGAAAACAGGTTGCTCTGTGCTATGTTAAATTTAGCATGACAGGATGAAAGTTAATTTCCACATTAAACAAATGTGCTGATCTCTGATTTTGGAGCAACAAACACAAAGCACTGTGAGACCAGTGAGAAGTGGAGAGAAAGTGGAACTAACTTTTCCTCAGAATCCAGGCCAGTGCTTTACCCCTCTGCCAAGTGCTGTTTTATTTTTTCTCCCCCCCACAATGCCAGTGATGCTCTATGATTAGGTCTGTGTTTGAACTGAGTAGAAGCCCACACACAAATACTTTTCTCTTAATTGGGGTTTTTAAAGCATGAGAGTGGGTAGGAAGAAGACGGAAAGCTTCAAAACTGAGGGAATAAACCTAAATTTGATCTCCGGCAAAGGCGATGCGTGAGTCTTCAAGCCACTCGTGATCTTAATTGCTGGAGATCAAGTTTAGCTTCCTTTCTGACTTGTAACTTTATCCAGCATGTGATGCTTTTCAATGTGGCATGTCCTAACAGAATAAGTAAAACCCCTTCAGGAGTTATTGATAGTTGACCAGCAGGTATTAACAAAGACAGTTCATGTGTTTGGCAGCATGGACCCGCAGGGCTTTGGCAATTCAGCACCAGGCCTGTTTGATCTATAGAGAACACACCGTGGATGTCAGCACCGGGAATGGTTATTTCCCTGGGGAAGCAGCCAGTGGGGACAAGCAGAATCCAAGAGGCTAAAAATATATTTGTGTGAGGCGATTACAGGTATAAAGTCGGATGTGAAAAGTGGAAAGGCTTTGAAATGCTAAATTAGTGTCTGCTCCCCACCTGTCACAGATACTGCGCTTAAAAAGGGATGATTGTCATCCTTTGCGATTTGCTCCATTTCATTTGCATATAAACCACATAGATTTTCACAATGTGATGTGTCCATGACATGACTAGATAGAGTGGGCCTAATTATCTCTAGTATAGCACCAAGAAAATGGTGCCACGCTTGACAACGCAGTTCATGTACTACAGTATCATAAAGGCAATGAGACTGTTATAAAAAAAAAAAGATACTATGAATTTCAACACCAACTGGAATCCAAGCAAAGAGATTGTTTCACTGAAACGCTGTTGTATTGTCTGCAGTGCTCAAGCTAAAGCGGAATACATCTGAATTAATGTGCTATACACTTTTTATCTGCATTTCCTATGGCCAAATTTCCTTTCGTTTGTAACCCTGTATGTAAGAAAAAATGTTAAACAGATGCTTTCCTTATCAGCAGGCCCTCCAAATTCTTTCTATGTTCCACCTCCTCTTGATTAAGAGCAGCCCCAGACACAAAAGAGCAAACACACTTATCAGACAGGGATCAGGGATGAAAAATAACCCTCTCCGTGAAGGCACCTCTCCTCCCCCTTTTCAGTGACTTCCCCAGCCAACGAAGGGAGGGGACAAGCGGTCGAGGAGGACATATAAGTGCGGGGATGAGGAACAACTTGTCAAGATGGTGGATGATAAACAGAAAGCTCCATGTGGGTGGAAGAACTAAGTGATGCCGCTTGCCCCTTGGGTGGCTTTACTCACGTTTGTAACGAATGTGACTCATGTCGCATTAACATTCATCATTTAGACCTTTTTGGCAAGGTTCTACCTTACAGTTTGTGCAGAATGGGGTCTGCAAGGGCACTGCCATAAGAGCTTCATAAACTGTTGTCAGAATGCCAAAGTACATTTAACTAACTCGGTGCAAGCTCCTCCATACACGTTTGCAACAAAAAAAGGTCTTTGTGAAACCGAGCAGAAGTAAGCTGCTAAGACATCTCACGGGGACTTGAAAAATCCTGGCAGGAAGACTGTGGCTGTATTATTTGCAGTCTTTCAGTAAACTTTGAAGTGTGAGGTGAGGTAGCATAAATGACACTGGCAAGACACAATGTGATTTCACAGATCTAAGTATAAACCCACCCGTTGCCTCACCACGCTCGCAAGTAGAGTTGCATTGGATTTTTGCTAATGAACTGTTGAGGCCAGAAATCCTGGTGTATGTCACCACTTTTTGTCTATCTCCTTGATTTTGTTTCGTGTTCTTCCACCCTGCTAGATTTGTCCAGTCAAAAACTATTTTGGCACTGAATGAAGACCATTTAGCACAAATTGATATAATACAAGTTTATCTTCTTTATGAGGAAGTCAGTAAACAGTATGAATTTTAGCATAAAAGTGCAGACATTAGTTGCTGTTTTTTTTCTAGTAACTGTGTAATTCATTTTCATGAGGATTGAGCGAAATGCTACACAGCATTACTTAAACATGTCTCACACTGGACACCAAAGCACTTAGTATATTAAATACTGGTTTGGACAATGGCTTACACAACTCAAGCCCACATAATAAAGAATTAATGAACTATTTGCCAGGGTGATGCATATTAAGCTATGTTTAACAATCTGTCAGCCGAGGTCCCGACAGCCACTTGGTCGGGATGATAGATTTCAAAGCAGGATGAGGCATCAATCACTGTCCTTTGGTGATTGGTTGTTTGTGTGTGCGACGGTGGCCCTCCATCTCTGAGAGGGGAAGGTTGGCTGATTGCTCCCTCTGCCTCTCTACATTCATTGTAGCTACCTGACACCATGTTATACACCCAATGCTGAGCGTGGAAATGCTTATTTACACTTCGCTGGGCCGAGCATCCACACGCGCAATATCATTTGGGTGTCTTGATGCCGAATTGCCTGGTGTGCTGGTGTGAGCGGAGCAGGTTTTAGTAGTCTGGTTATTGCCTCCCTTGCTGCTTTTGTCCATTTATTCTGAGATAGGTTAGATGGAGGAGTGTTGGTTGTTTGTTTTGTCGGCCTGCCCGTCTTCTTACCCTGCTGCTACGGTAGCTGACTGACAAGTGGTTAAGATGTCTCTTTGTGCTTATCAAAAAGTTGGCACATAAGGGTGAAAAGCTTTGCTCTCTGTCTGCTTTGAAGCTGCAAGAGAATTCAGGTTTTGGAGCTACCACAGCAGCTGAAATCACACAATATTACAATAGCATATAAAAATATTAGTACAAAAACATGATTATAACCACCAATACCCATTAACTACATGCTATTTCAATATTATCATTGTGAATTTAGCTTTGCATAATGTCCAGTATTCCTGCTCCCTTTTATTGTAACTGCAAAGAATCACAATGTTATCACTGTATTGTTTTTCAGCATACTGCTTTTCTCCCTTGTGGGCTTTTTCTTTGTCTTGTTATTATCATCATGACTGGTGTTGCACATAAGTGTTGTCTCTTTTTTCTGGTTGATGATTTTCCACAAGCTACCCAAATGTGGAAAAGGGGGCTTGGTATTGTTTAAATTTCTGGTGCATCTATTTTATAAAATCCTGGTAAGCATGGTTACATTTGCACTGTTAATGTGTTACAGACGAAAAGTGACAAATCATCAAAGCCACTGAACAGGAAGGAGAAGCATGTTTACTGACTTAATTTATTTGCCAAATGAGAAGAAAATGTTGTCATACTACAGCGCTCTATATTTATTTCTTGACAGAAATGGAGCGAGGATAGACGACTGAGGAGACTATTAAACCAGCAGACTTACTAAGATGTCATTAGGCTAATTGAAAAATCTGGGTATGGTTGGTTTTAGTAATATATCTGTATGTGGAATACATTTGTTACTTGTTTTAAAAACACCAGAGTTGAAACCGTCTTCAGGACAAAGTAGAGTGAGGAAATGCACTGGACTTATAAATGATTGTTCATTTAGTGGAAATATATATTTTTTTCCAGGAATAGTTCCATAGTTTGGGCTTCACTTGCTTGCCAAGAGTTAGATGAGAAGATCAATGTTACTCTAATAGCTGTGCGGTAAATGTGTAGGCCTATCTGGAGCCAAGAACTAGATAGCTTAGCTTAGCATAAAGACTGGAAACAGGGGGAAACAACTAGCATGGCTCTGTTTGAGGGTAGCAAAATTTGCCTACCAACACTTCTCAAGCTCTTTATTAACACATTGAATATAATGACAAGTCTGCTGTAGGTATTTAATGTTGAATTAATGCTGTTGTCTAGAGTTGAACTTTTCTTTAAATTATTTGGATTTGCCAGAAAGAAAGAAATGGTGAGAAAAATGTGTAGGGAATAAATATGCTCATGTTTTATTTAGTACAGAGAAAAAGCTTTAAAGCATGTCAGTATACACACAAGTGCTGTGGGTTTTTTCCCTGATGATCATATGTGCCAGATCTCATTCTTTTGACACATTTTCCTGTCCTTTTTAGAGCATTGTTAATGCCATCATTTGCATAATATTATTGTAGTAGAGACGCCATGGACACCATTATGCAAAATTATTAGCCAATTATCTTGCCTGACCTTGTAGTCATGTACTTTACACTTTACAGAAGATGATGAATGATAGGAGAAAATAACATCTACAGGTGCCGTCACTTTGAACGACCTGTTTTGTGATGTGTGACATGTTATATTCAATAGGATACCTGTGCTTATAACAGGTGATAACAAGCATGAAGCAAATGTCTTTGTACCAGACAATCTCCCACATTAAATCACATTGCTATGGTCTATTGTTATTGCTCTACTGTTACTGTTCTTCCAGATGGCCTTCCTCAAATGAGCTATTCTTTTCCAACACCCTGAAGACAGCAATGTGGGTGCTCAGACTCTTGACAGTTAATTTTGAGTGTTGCTGCGCCCTTCACAGAATTAGTCATAGGGGTGTGGGCATTATCAGAGTCGAATTAGAACCCCGCTGAGTTTGAAACCACATGAATAATTGAAGAATTTTTAATTGTTGTTCACAAACACAGAGGAGAGGTCAATTCAGCCACTCAACGACCTCTTCTTGTGCTATAAGATAAGCTATAAGAGAAGGACACTTCTATCAGCATGTTGTCCTCCATATTTTCATCATCATAAAATCAATTCTTCACTTACACCTTTAACATCACTCCTTTTCATTATAATCGATTTATTTCTTCATCTATTATCATATTTGTAATTATCATTCAACAGCAAAAATGTTCATAACAGCACAAAAAACATCTGTTTACATCATTTTAACTGAAGGATGTCAAGGATGTCAAGGAGGGCAATCAATAGCTAACAAGACATTTTCCCAATATTTTCGGCATATCTCACAAATGAATGGCAGATTCATGGGGCTTGGGAGAACACTTGGGTTTCCGATCAGTTCTCTACAAGCCAGCCACAGAGGGTTAAGTGAAAATGAAGCACTAATATCCCCCCAGGGCAAGCTGTCTTGCCGCGCTCAGTGTGACTGACGATATGACCAATAGATTCATTTCAGTTTTTCTATCGTTCACAGTATTGATGATCCACTGGAATTAAATCACTGTGTGGTGCCTGTCTGATTACAATGCCCTTTCTATCTTACAGGGGTCAATGATAATAACTAGATTAGTTGATTGCTGTCTGGGTCAGCTTTTTAGTGCCATGTGTGATTCAAATTGGAGAGGCTCTTTGATTATCTTTAGATCTGTCTCTGTTTTTAATGCTTTAACCATGTTTTACACTTAATTGACTACAGAGGCCCAAAGTGGTCAGTATTAAATAAATTACTAAGATATTGTGAAATAAATACTCACAATATGTAAAATAATGTTAAAAAAAAAAGTTAAATATACAAATTAACGAATAATACATTGAGAGATAAATGAAGAAAATTGTTAAAACTCAGCTCAGTATTAAGAAATGTTTTGTCATCATTACAGTATTCAATGCATTCTTAATGTTTTATATATTTAAGAGTTCATTTTTATTCTATTATTGACATTTTTCTGTCAATGTTATATTTTATAATGACACATTTTATTACATAAGGACACTTTTCATAATGTCAATCTTTATTTTATAACGTCGCTTTTCATGACAGTGAAGTACGGATACCTCACATGCTCCTTGCCTTTCTTAAGCCAGCAAGCTCAACAACTGCTGCCAAATTTAACAATTTATATCTGGTGCGACAAACTGCAACATAAGTGATTCTGAATTAACTAACAGCTGCTGCTCTAAATAATTACCGTGTCAGACACAGTAACCAACCTCTCCTTTATTTAGCTTACAAGCCTGCACATGCTACCTACCTAGCCGTCTAACTTCCTATACTGGCTTGCGAGCTTGGATTTATTTTAAGCATCAAGTTTGTAAGCTTGGCTTTATTTTTTTACTCTGTGTCAAACTGAAGAGGCAGTGATAACTAGTTAATTCCTTATTTTGGCAGCATTTTGAAGATGTTTGTTGTGTAGCCAACAGGATCTAGCATCTAGATAGCTAGTTGGCAGTTAATGAGCCTGGGGCCATGTGATTGGCTGCGCTGAGTGTTAATGGCATGAAAAATATATTATAAAATATATGTGTTATATAAAATATAACACAAAATAAAGATGATATCATGAAAAAACTTAATTTTTTAAAATATAATTATTTAATATATAATAATTTATATAATTAAATAAAAGTGAAGTCTGTTATTATGAAAAAAAAATCTGATTTCATAGAAATGAGTTGAGTTGGTATAATTGCACAATGTTTATTTATTTCTTATTTTTTTGAAGTTGAATTCAATATTGAACACTTGTCATGTATGGGACTCCATACTATGTAACCTTGGTGGGAGCTTTAAACCAATACCTACAATAGAGCACTCAGCAAATGTTAATCACTTTGTACATCAACACACTGGCTCAACACGGATTTTTTGAAGATATTATCTAATTGGTGCTGAAAGTCTTTTTTTGTACATATAGAGTATGAAGAACCCTTTCAATCCAAGGATATTCCATATCAGATAACATACATAGATATAAAATGAATGTGAGCAGATTATACAATTAATTATGATCGCGATTATAATCATAGAGGAAGCATATGATGGCTGAAATTCAGAATAGTGCACATTTCTTGACAAACCCAAAACAGCTAATACTTTCATCTTCTGAACTATCACCTTTCAGGTTGCCTCATTACGTGCCTTGATCTTTTATGCAGTCAGGTAAAAACAGAAGCCTGGCAATGCTTTGATCTCCGGCATAAAAGCTCCCGAAGAACTGACAGTGTTTCAAGATGGAAATGGCGTTAGATAGACTGTGTTAAACTTAAATGTTGTTTGATACGTTGATGCATTATTGACCGCGAAACAAATAGCAAGATATTGACCTCATCAAATATTGAAGATATGATAAAGTGTGTAGAGCAACAAGGGCATCCAAAATCTTGTCCACTTGTGTGTGAAGACATTTTATCCAAGTCAGGGTCACTGGGAGGGGGCATTCACAATTGCAGGTAGTGTAACACTGCCGCTGGACTGCCACTATTTTAGAACGTATATTAACTGTATTCTGGCCACTTCTGTTAAAAAATATATATTGTTATTTTTTTAAGAATTTGTTCAAAGACATCAATAGCTGTAGGAGGATTCCTTTTTGTGTGTGGTTTGCTGCTATTTGCTCCCTCTTCATCTTAGTTGTTGCGACTTTTGTTAGAACAGTTAAACATCAACTCAAACACTCATCCATTTGGGAATTAGCTACAAACTCCTAAATGACTTCAAAAGCACTGCCTTCATTTGTACCAACAAAGAACAGAATGTGATGATTCATTCACTACTCTCTTTTTTTCTTTTTGGACACATTTTAAGTGATAAGCAGACCCCCCCCCCCCCCTCCCGCATCCATACGCCCATATGGCCATCAAAACATGCTGTGGGACAGGATACTTTGCAAAAACAAACATCTATTAAACAGACAGACTTCCACTGCATATTTATAGAAACCACTTCATATTTTTTATTCAATTCTTCATATTCACTGCAAACGGCTTGCCCTATTCTTCTTTTCCACTTGTGACAGATTGTTCTTGTATTAGCTGTTGCCTGCTGACTTGACATAGGTCACACAGGTGTTGATAATCAAGGCTGGTATTAAATATGAAGAGCTTAATTAACGTGTTGATTTTTATTTGCTGTGGATTCCCACCGAGAATAAGAATAAGTTGTAATGTCAGGGAAATCAAGTCAAATTGAGGGGTGGGTTCAAATCAATGCAGCTGCAGATTTTAGCTATGCAGATAATGTTACTGAGGTATTGTATGAATATAAGCCAGAGACTGCTAAGGGCATCAGAGGATTCTTGTAGCAAATTATTTAATTTCAAATTTGCTCAGCAGATTGCTCTGTGGTGATGACATTATCTAATTAATTCTTTCTCCAAGGCAACAAATTAAATCATCTATTGAAGTTTGAGTAAAAAAAAACTTTTACACTCCACATGTGACCTCCTAGACCACATGTGTCAAAGTCAAGGCCCGCGGGCCAGATCCGGCCCGCGAATGAATTATCTATGGCCCGCGAGATAAAATTTGATTAGTATTACAACCGGCCCGCAGACCGCAGCCACCTGCT